>CAUYLG010025864.1:0-39645 GCA_963573385.1 Cacajao melanocephalus | reverse complement strand
GCAATGTCGAAGAACACGGTGGGGTTTAACCCATCCCCTTTTTATGGCTGCATAGTATTCCATGGTGTATATGTGCCACATTTTCTTTATCCAGTCTAACATTGATGGGCATTTGGGTTGGTTCCAAGTCTTTGCTATTGTGAATAGTGCCACAGTGAACATACATGTGCATGAGTCTTTATAATAGAATGATTTATAATCTTTTGGGTATATACTAATTAATGGAATTGCTGGGTCAAATGGTATTTCTAGGTTTATACCCTTGAGGAGTAGCCATACTGTCTTCCACAGTGGTTAAACTAATTTACACTCCCACCAACAGTATAAACACATTCCTTTTTCTCCACATCCTCTCCAGCATCTGTCTCCTGATTTTTTAATGATTGCCAGTCTAACTAGTGTGAGATGGTATCTCAATGTGGTTTTGATTTGCATTTCTCTAATGACCAGTAATGATCAGCTTTTTTTCATGTTTGTTGGCTGTATAAATGTCTTCTTTTGAAAAATGTCTGTTCATATCCTTCACTCACTCTTTGATGGGGTTGTTTTATTTCTTGTAAATTTGTTTAAGTTCTTTGTAAATTGTGGATATTAGATGGGTAGATTGCAAAAATTTTTTCCCAATCTGTTGGTTGCTGGTTCACTCTAATGATAGTTTCTTTTGCTTTGCAGAGGTTCTTTAGTTTAATTATATCTCATTTGTCTATTTTGGCTTTTGTTGCCATTCCTTTTGGTGTTTTAGTCATGAAGTCCTTGCCCATGCCTATGTCTTGAATGGTATTGCTTAGCTTTTCTTCTAGGATTTTTATGGTGTTAGGTCTTACGTTTAAGTCTTTAATCCATCTTGAGTAAATTTTTGTATAACGTGTAAGGAAGGGATCCAATTTCAGCTTTCTGCATATGGCTAGCCAGTTTTCCCAAGACCATTTATTAAATAGGGAAACCTTTCCCTGTTGCTTGTTTTTGTCGGGTTTGTCAAAGATCAGATGGTTGTAGATGCGTGACGTTATTTCTGAGGCCTCGGTTCTGTTCCATTGGTCTATATATCTGTTTTGGTACTAGTACCATGCTGTTTTGATTACTGTAGCCTTATAGTATAGTTTGAAGTCAGTACCATTTTCAAAAGGCCATCAAAACAGTTTTTCTTCTTGAAATAATTTCGCCTAATTTTTGGAGTGGTTAGTTTATTCTCATGTGTCTCACACATTCAGGATCATTTGAAGATTTTAAGTTTTACAATCTTATTTTAATTAATGGAACCATATATTTATAATACATCTTTTTTTTTTTTTAAGAATGGAAGATTGTGGGAATAACATCTATCTTTTGCACCTACTCATTCTGCTTCCTTCTTCCTCTTTGAATTGCTCCCACTCATCCTATAGAACTTAGCTGAAAAGTTACTTTCTGGGGCATGCCTTATCTGATTTCCTAGACAAGACTAAGCTTCCCTTGTGTGTAATCTTTCTCACACTATGTTTTTATTCTAAAATTTTTTTATTTCTCAAATAATGAATGAATTTAATCAATAGTTTTCCCAAATAGCCTCGAAATTTTCTAAAGTTTTGTTTTATTATGCTTGTTTTAATATTTTTTTGCTTTTCTTGAAAGTTAACCATAGCCACCTAAATCCATTTCATAGATGGTACTGTTGAGCTGGGTCCTTAATTAAAATGAAGTTATACTAAATGTAACAAGGTACATGTAAGTATGCATTAAACATAAAGAAGTATAATAATTTAAATCATCCTGTCACAACCTCACAGAAATATGTAGATCTCTTTTGCCTTTAGCACAGATAAAGCCCTTTTTACCTTTCTTATCTTTCTTAAAATGCTGTGCTCCACAGGTTCAACATCAAAAACAACCATCAGTCCATAAAGTGTACACTACAAAGTCTCAGTTGCTTTTGTAGTACTCGTTAAACCTGAAAGACACTCTTAATTGCCTAAAATGTATGTAAACAACTATACATTAATGGGTTATGTTACTATAGTTTAACTGGACTATGTTCCAAAATATACAAACTTTGCATGTACATTTCCACAGTATAAAAATACTTTTCTGTTTGTCAGAGTAATTAGGAGATTGTTCAAAAAAGTTGACAAATTATGTGAATTTACTACCATAGCCCTATGAATAAAATGTTTATTTACAACAAAAGCTTGGAAGAGAGACCTAGTGAAAACTGGCCAAACATTGACTGGGGGTAGGGCTGGGGAAAGTGAAGAGGATATAATTATAGACTGAAAATATTTGAAGGTGCTGATGCCCAAGAAGAGAAAGAAATTCTCACATTTGATGTCTTCCTTTTTGTTTTTTTCATTTATTTATACACATTCAATTGTCATTTGTATACTGTTTATCCCATAATGCCAACATAGGGTTCTTAATCTAGGAGACATGTAATTTTACTGTTTTACTGATGTGAAACAGTAAAATTGTAAAGAACATATGGTAGTAACAGATTAAAGTGAGCAAAATAAAAACTCGTGTGTGTGTTTCTGTGTACACGTACGCATTCCTACAAAAGTGGATTCCTTGAAAGGTAGTGACAGCTCGAGAAATAAAACCATGAAATACTTACACAGTAGACTTTTTAACAGTTTGCAAATTGCAAGGAAGGAAAAGAGATAAGTAATTATAAACTTTAGGTGTGATAAAAGTTGGTGTTAATCTGTAACAATGCTGACAAATGGAACTTTCCAATGATGAAAATGTCCAAATAGTAGTCCTAGACACCTGTGATTACTGAGCACTTGAAATGTGTCAAGGGTAACTGAGAAACTGAATTTTAAAATTTTTATTTAATTTCAATTAAATGGGTAAAGGCTGCCATATTGGACAGCACAGATCCATAGTCAGAAGCTTTCCCAAGGTCACCAACTTTCTTTAAGCTTTATTTATGGTTTTGGTTTCAATCCACCACAAATCACAAGTAGTTTAGCTTCTAGATAGCAACATTCAGGAACCATCTTGATCTCAGTAAAAAAAAATGTAGCTTGACTCTGTAAACATTCTATATCTACATGATATTATCACATTTCTCTTGTTCATTAATTTAAAAAATATTTATGGAATATAAATTATATGACAGATCCTGTTCTTGGTGATAGATATTTGCAAACTTAAAATCTCTGGTGTAATGTAGCTTATTTTCTAATGACAAATACTGGCAATAAATAAACAAACATGTAGTATATCAAGTTATAGAAGTTTTGTGAAGAAAAATGAAGCAAGGGTCTAGGTTATGACAGAGAGTGCTATTTTTGGAAGGGTCATCAGAAAAGAACTCTGTGAGGAGGTAACATTTGAGCAGAGACTGAAGGGAAGGAAGTAGTGAACTGTGTGGCTGGAAAGAGTAAGGGGGTTATGAGGAGAGGGGTCAGCATTGGCCAAATCTCTGACAAGACAGTATTTTTAGTTTGTTTAAGGAGAATCAAGGATGACTCCAAGGTTTTTAGACTAAGCAACTAGATGAATAAAGTTCATCTAGTTCACCATGAGGGAAAGCCTGGAGGAGGACTGGTGTATGAGGGGAAATAGCAAGAGTTTAGTTTTAGATAAGTTCCATTTAAAATATCTATTAGATACCCAAGTGGAAATGTTGAATGGCAGTGCAAGTTCCAGGCTGGAGATATGAACCTGTCAACTACAATCACTAAGAGGGTATTAAAAACCGTGAGCCTGGATATAACTTCTTTGGGAGTGGGTATAGATATAGAGGAGGATTGGGTCACTATAACATGTAAAGCCTGAGAATGTATAGTGGAGTCCACAGAGAATTTGGACCAGAGAAGATGGAGAGCAGCAGAGAATGAGTAGGGACTTATTCAGGTAAGTAGAGGGTATGTAATGGGAGGGAGTGATTACCAACACAAATGCTTCAGAGAAGTCAGGTAAGATGGGAGCTGAGAATTGGCCATTAGATGTGGTGACTTGGAGGTCATTAGTCACCTTGACAAATAAGGTAAGAAAAGATGACGTAGTTCTTTTCCAGAAAAAATCTTACTAACAGGCAATCAAAAAGACTTATAAACATAAGGGAATGGTGCAAAAGAGGTCTGTCCTTTCTCTCGGGTTACCGAGAAATTCTGAGTTCATCTTGGATGGCAGGAGGGAATTCCTCCTCCAAAGACATCTCTTCCTCATTTCTTCCTCTTCTACAATTCCCTAAGCCTCCTTCTCTTTTACAATTCCCTAAGCCTCCTCAACCCTGTACTATCTCTGCAAGGTTCTACTGATTGCTTTGCTCTAGCTCTGGCTTATTTCCTTTCGTTTTTTCCTCCATGGACCTAGGTAGGCTCCAGGGTTGGAGATTTCAGGACAAAATGTCTACAGTACAAACCAACCTTTATATTAAATCTACAATTTCTTTTCACAATATCGTTTATTATTATAATTTGAATATATATCTCTATGTTTTTCTGACAAAATAAAACTCCTTTCTGTTATTAGTTTGATTTTTAAAGTTGTAACTTGCATGTCTCAAACCCAGTAATTCCAATTCCCCTTAGCCTGGTCTATCTTTCTTTCTTTTTTTGCTATATCATATATTATCTTCCTTCATAATTGCTTGTTAGTTTTGTTCATTGATTATTAATTGTCTCTTCTGCTATATATAGATCCCAAGTGGGCAATTATTTATTCCTGTTTTTGCTCACTGGTACATCCTAAGTCCTTAGTATATTGCTGTGTTTGTAGTAGGTGCTCAGGAAATTGTTGCTGAATAAATGAATGCTGTGGTCGCCAGGAGTAGATATGGGTTGTGCTATGTTACAGGAAGTAGATATGTCTAAGAGTGGAAGCATTGTGCTGCTACAATTAATATCTGATATTAATTGATGTGCTGAAATTTCCTTTAACATTATCAATTCCATCTGCTCTAAAATTTAAGTCCAGGCATTGGAGTAGAAGGCCTAGCTTAAAATATTTTAATACCTCTGGAAAGAGTTAAGGTTTTTGCTGATCCTTAGACTATAAGGTATAGGAAGGGATGGTAATACAGAGAAACACATTCTAGAAAACTAGTACAGGAGCTTGTTACCTTGTTCAGTTAATACCAAGAGCAAAACAAGCTAAATGTAGACTTGTCTCAAATATCAAAGCCCAGAGAGAAGCCAGGCCTTCCTCAGTTCAGGAATCAGTGAAAATCAGTCTGCTGGCAATTCTTTTTCCAGTACTTTTTATGATCCAACTAAGGAAAAAGCAGTAGGAAGATTGGTGGGAAATTTATAGCCAGACTGTAGTCACAGGAAATTTGCAACTCTGGAAATATAGGACTGGAATGGTGAAAGAGAGCTTGGCTCTGTTCTCATAAGAAAAGAATCTCACGGTGACAAGAAAAAGGTGGGGTCTTGTCTGTATTCCTAAACTTCCTTGAAGTTTACACCTGCTTCTCACTTTGCCCCTTTCTTTTGCCTGCTTTTGGGTGGAATGAAGTGGTTTATCCTATTTTAGGCTACTAACTTCTGAGGTGTTTCTCCTGAGAAGCCTGAGTCTTGGTTAGCATTTCTATTTGGCTGAGATCCACCCTCCCACACTCCCTTAACTTGTTTCCCTGTCATAGCACACTGGAAACTGAAGCACCTGTAGTCATGCTGTAAAACAAATGTGATAATGTGTGTGAAGCAGTTGTAAATAATAAAAACTCAAGGTTCAAGATATGAGTTGGAAGAATATTTACTAAATTTATACTGATTTAATATTTCTTCACTCTTTTATAATTTCATTTTTTTATTTTGAAAAATTTTAACACTTGCAGAAGAGTTGTAGGCACATTACAAAAAAATCCCCCTGAACAATTTATTTATTTTTATAACAATTCATTTATTTTTATATTTTTAATTTTTTGAGACCAAGTCTCACTCTGTCACACAGGCTGGAGTGCAGTGGTGCGATTTCGGCCACTACAAATCATCTCCCAAGTTCAAGAGATTCTCCTGCCTTAGCCTCCTGAGTAGCTGGGACTACAGGCATAAGCCATCATGCCCAGTTAATTTTTGTAGTTATAGTAAAGACGGGGTTTTGCCATATTGGCCAGGCTGGTCTCAAGCTCCTGACCTCAGGTGATCTGCCCGCCTCGGCCTCCCATAGTGCTGGGATTACAGGTGTGAGCCACCACGCCCAGCCCCCCGAATAATTTAATCTTCTGAAAACATGAGTATTCTTCTATATAACCACAATACAATCATCAGAAACTGATACCCTGCTACTGTATAATCCTCAGACCCCATTCAGATATCATCAATTTTTCCAGTAATGTCCTTTAAAAGGATTTACTTCACACATAGCATTTAATAGTCTGTTCTCTTTTTTCCTTCAATCTGGAACAGTTTCTGCATCTTCCTGTGACCTTCATGATCTTCACGATTTGAGTACTTTTAAAAATGTTTCTCAATTCCAGTTTGTCTGAATCTCTGTGTTAACAGTATTTTCTTATTTTGTGTATTCTTGATGCTCTGGCATCTGTGGCCTTGCTGACTGGGGAGAGACTGCCTGTCTCAAGACTGTCCAATTCTTAGACATAGCAAGCCACTCTCCCTGAGAGAATGCATTTCATATGCAAATAACCCTATCCTGGGCACAGACCCTGAGCCACCTCCTCTATCTGGCTCTTACATGCGAGGAAGCAATATTACTTATTATAGCCAGGGCTATAATCATTCCAGGGCCAGGTACCGAAAACTAGAGATAGCCCTATGTCTCTGAGCCTACTAAAATTCTTCAGTTTAGCTAGTCCTAAACCTGCCTACTCCGCCTTGCTTTGCCTCTTCCAAGGAAACTACCCTAAAGGCTCCTGCTCATGCTTTTCTGTTGCTCTTTCTCCTCTTGATCAGCCCTGGTGTGGCCCTGCATGGCATGGTGCGCTCCCTGCTCTTGGGAACTGTAGTAAACTGTGTATTGAGTGATAATTTGTCTCTGCCTGACCATACCTAAATACAGGTATACCATAGAGATATGTGGATTTGGTCCAGACAATCACAATAAAGCAAATATCACAACAAAGCAATTCACATGATTTTTTGGTTTCCCATTGCATACAAAAGTAATATTTACACTGTACTATAGTCTATTGTGTGACAGCATTATGTCTTTTTAAAAAAGTGTATAGCTTAATTTAAAAATACATAATTGCTAAGAAATACTGATAACCATCTGAGCCTTCAGTGAATCTTAATCATTGTGTTGGTGGAGAATCTTGCCTCAAGGTGGATGGCTGCTGATGGATCAGGATTGTGGTTGCTGAAGGTTGGGGTGGCTGCAGCAATTTCTTTAAAAAGACAATGAAGTTTGCCGTATCAATTGACTCTTTCTTTCATGAAAGATTTTTCTGTAGCATCTGATGCTATTTGATAGCATTTTTCACGTGATAAGATGTGAAAATTGGAGCCATCTTCTTAAACCCTGCTGCTGTTTTGTCCAAATTCTTTCAAAATTGGAGCCATCTTTTTAAACCCTGCTGCTGTTTTATCAACTAAGTTTATGAAATATTCTATATCTTTTGTTGTCATTTCAAGAATGTTCATGGCATCTTTACCAGGAGTAGATTTCAGCCACAAAAATCCCACTGTATTTGCTCATCCATAAGAAGCAATCCCTCATTCGTTAATATTTTATCATGAGATTACAGCAATTGAGTCACATCTTCGGGTACTACTTCAAATTCTAGGTCTCTTTATCTCTGCCACATCTGCAGTTACTTCTTAAAGTCTTGAACTTCTCAAAGTCATCCATGAAAGATGGGATCAACTTCTTTCAAATTGCTGTTAATATTGATATTTTGATGTCCTCCCATGAATAAAGAATGTTCTCAGTGGTTTGTAGATTGGTTAATCCATTACAGAAGGTTCTCAATTTCCTTTGCCTGGATCCATCAAAGGAATCCCTATGTATGGCAGCTCTAGCCTTATGAAATGTATTTCTTAAATAATAAGAATTGAAAGTTGAAATTAATCCTTCATCCATGGGCTCCATGCATGATTGCTTGTACATCTCCATTATAGTGGGTAACCAAGTTCATTGTCAACAAGCAGTCATATTATTAAAGGAATCTGTTTTTTGTCTCAACAGTGGGCTCAAAATACTCAGTAAACCATGCTATAACCAGATGTGCTGTCACCCAGGTTTTGTTGTTCCATTTATGGATCACAGGCAGAGTAGATTTAGGATAATTTTTAAGGGCTGTAGCATTTTTGGAATGGTAAATGAGCATTGACTTCAAGTCACCAGCTACATTAGCTCCTGAGAGTCAGCCTTTCCTTTGAAGCTAGGCATTGCCTTTTCCTCTATCTATGAAAGTCATAGACGGCATCTTCTTCCAACATAAGGCTCTTCCGTCTACATTGAAAATCTTTCGTTTAGTGTAGTTGCCTTCATCAGTAATCTTAGCTAGATCTTCTGAATAACTTGCTTTATTTTCTACATCAGCACTTGCTGATTTACCCTGTACTTTTATTTTATGGAGATGTATTTTTTCCTTAAACCTCAGAAACCAGTCTTCGCTAGCTTCCAGTTTTTCTTCTGCAGCTTCCTGACCTTTCAGCTTTCAAAAAATTGGGAGACTTAGGGCCTTGCTTTGGATTAAGCTTTGTCTTAAGGAATGTTGTGGCTAGTTTGATATTCTATCCACTTTCTCCATATCAACAATAAAGCTGTTTTGTTTTCTTGTCATTTGTGAGTTCCCTGTAGTAGCACTTTTAATTTCCTTTAAAAACTTTTCCTCTGCTTTCACAACTTGGCTAACTGGCATGAAAGGCCTAATTTTTGTCCTATTCTGGCTTTTGATATGCCTTTCTCACAAAGCTTAATCATTTCTAGATTTCAAAGTGAGACGTGTCACTCTTTTTTTTTTCTACTTGAACATGTGATGCCATTGTAGGGTTATTAATTGGCACATAATAGACACATATTTCAATATTGTTGTGCCCTAAGGAATAGGGAGGTCTAAGGAGAGAGAGAGAAAAGGGAATGTCTGGTTGGTGGAGCAGTCAGAACATATAACATTTTTCAGTGAAATTTGCTGACTTGTAATTGCTGTGGTGCCCCACAACAGTTACAGTAGTAAAATCAAAGATCACGGATCACAGATTATCATAACAGGTATAATAATAGTAAAAAATCTTGGAATATTGCAAGAATTATCAAAATGTGACACTAAGACAGGAAGTAAGCACATGCTGTTGGAAAAATGGCACCAAAAGAATTGCTAGATGCAGGGTTGCCACAAACCTTCAATTTGTAAAACATTTCAGTATCTGCAAAGTGCAGTAAAGCAAGGTGCAATTAAATGAGGTGTGTCTGTAATAATGGAATTTACATTTAAAAACAATCTCCTCACATTTAGATTCATGCCAGGCATTTTTCGTAGGCTTGTGACAGGAATAATACTGTCATTCTCATTGCATTATATCAGTTGGGGGACAATTTTGATTTGTTTCATTACTGATGATGTTGACTTTATTTGATTAAATTGATGTCTGCCAATGTTCTCCAGTGCGAAGTTATTTTTTCCTATTTGTAATTGTTAAGTCTTTTGGGATAGCACATTGTAACTATGTAAATATTATGTTACGCATCAGATTTTCAATTTCTTCCTTATTTAGTAATATCAATATGGAATAAGTATCCTATTTATTCAGTTACTTATTTTGATGCTCAAATTTCCAAGGATTGACTACTGGGAACCCATAAAACCAATCTTAATTCTTTTTGACAAATCCTCATAGTTCTCTGAGCATTTTCTTACTTTTTGGCACAATAAGATATTCCAGGTTTGTCTTATACTTTCCTTGGCCCAGCATTGATATCAACCATTTCTTCAAGAAGTCCTGCTTCTATGATGTGGGCGCTAGGTATATTCAATGCAACTGGGGTGTCACTGCTTCACACCCTATCAGTAGATGAGTTAGGAAATATGAATACGGTTATGCACACTGACATATATGTGTGTATATGTATGTGTGTATATATGTAAATATGTATACATACCTGTGTTTACACACATTTACATGTATACTTGTTTTTATTTCTACCTATGTATATACTAAAAACCAGTAGCTTCAATTCCAATCTAACATTGCCACAGGGTTTTAGTCTCCTGTGGCCAGTAATGCCCATCCCCCCTTGCATGCCTTTTGCACCATATTTGGTCTGTGATTCCCCATATGCACTGTTCCACATTAACATTCCACTCATTCTACTCAGATTTTGACACCACATGCCAGTCCATCCATGTAATAAATTATGCTTTGCAATTTACACTATTGGAACATTTTATTTACTTTAAAAATACTCTTGAATATTGACTGTGATTTTTTTTTTTCTTTTTTTGAGAAGGAATCTCTCTCTGTTGCCCATGCTGGAGTGCAGTGGCACTAGTTCAGGTCACTGCAACCTCCGCCTCCCGGATTCAAGAGATTCTCTTGCCTCAGCCTCCTGAGTAGCTGGGATTACAGGTGCAAGCCACCACGCCCACTAATTTTTGTATTTTTAGTAGAGGTGGGGTTTCACCATGTTAGCCAGGCTGGTCTTGAACTCCTGACCTGGTGATCCGCCCACCTTGGCCTCCCATAGTGCTGGGATTACAGGCATGAGCCACAGCACCTGGTCATTGACTGTGATTTTTTTAGCATCAATTGATGTGTATCACACCATACCAGAAATCTATGAAAACATGGTCTTCTTAGACTCTATTAGTACATTAGAGGGATCAAGAATCACCCTTAAAATTTTTAGAATTAAAAAAAAAACTTGCTTTCAAACCTTCAAATTATTAGAGTTCAAGGAATTACCTTTGCTGGCTGAAGTGATAAAAAGCAGCACATGCTTTCACCTAGTTACATGCATATGCATCAGAAATTATTTTATGGCAACTTATATGTTGGTTTCAGTACATAATATTCATACCCACTTCTGGTTAATCTGTAAGTACTGTGGTAGACCACAATGGAAATGTGGGAATGGTACTTTCCAAACCCAGACAATGGATCAGGAATACAGGGGCACTTCCTTAAGGCAGCATGGTCAGGTTAGCATGGGTGAAGAGTAGCCATCTCAAATATGATGATCATTGATCAGGAGATTGGCTACTAAGATTACTAGATATAGCTAGTTGTCTAACATCTGACAGACCTCTATGACTTTCCAGGTCTCTATTATTACTTTATCTGTAAATTAAAAGTGTTTGTATTAGTTAGGATGCATTCAGCTATAATGAGCAGACAACTCTGGCTTCTAATAACCATGTAGACAATTCCATATCTACCATACCAAGAAGTTAGTGTTTTAAAGACATCATTAGGAGCTGGTGTGTGTGTGCATGTGTGTGTGTGTGTGTGTGTGTGTGTGTGTGTGTGTGTGTGTGTGTTTTCCTTTCCCTACCATTCTCAGCATGTTTACACATCTAGTTTCTAGGCTAGCAGCCTTAAAAACCATAAAGTAGCAACAGCAAAACCAGATATCCTATCATGACATACAACATACAATGGAATAAGGGGAACTTCCTCTTTTTTTCTAGAATTATTATTATGGAGGAAGCATTTTCCCAAAGACCATAGCAGAATTTTTCTACTTTAATGGATAAAATTGTATTACATGTCCATTTGGAAACCAATATGGGATGATTGCCTTCTACCAGTCATTATTCACTTTGTAACTGGGGCTGAGTCTCTTATCCCTTAAAGTTGTGGCTGGAAATAGGAGAGCAGATATCTCAGAGGAAAGAAGTTGGGAGAGGTTAAAAGGTGATACTAATTGGTTAGGCAGCCACACCATGCCTCCGGACATGCTGTATTATGCCAAAGTCCTTTTCAACTTTCTTTCTTTCTTTTTTAAATTCAGTTCTCCCACTTGGTATTCTTATAAAGTTCTCATGGGCAGGACCATGACTTTTTCTCCTAGTGCCTAGCTATAAGGTTAGACACTTAGCACATATCCACTGAAATAATGAGCAACTAACAATTTCTTAAATCATTGTTTCTTGTCTTTTTTGTTGTGGTGATGACTATTGATTTTTAAGTTATCCTTAGCTATGGCCTTATATGGTATATCTACTTACTCATTTCATATACTGATGGTAGGATGATAGATTTATTTTATTTCTGTATTTCAGTTGAATAAAACATGTTGGAGTTTTAAGCAATAAAAACTACCTTCCTTTATATAGAGATTTCTTTTAGTTGCTCAGGCCTAAATGTGGCAAATGAGAGCACTTTGTTGACCGTGCCTTGAATTTATCTTCCGCTGGATGTGGTGAGTAAGCCTTTGACAACATATAGCCAATATCCGCAGCAGTTGTGGGAGTCAATTTGGTTTGCATGTCTACCATTGCGATCCACCCACTGAAAGAGTACATGGATCAGTGTGGTTAAACACAGTGATATAGTGCAAAAGGGATGAACAGATTCCCTCTCTGCTTTGTACTTAGAACATATCAAATGTACTTGGGTTGTATAACTGGTTTGTAATTCTGAGAGTTGGGAAAAAGTCAATTCTTTAAGGTACTTTATTTATGTAAGAAGAATTTTATTAGGAACATCAGCTTCCAGGCATAACTAGAATAAATAAGGTTTTCGGTTTGTTTGTTAATTGACAAACTGATTAAGGCTTTAAAGAATTGCACATGAAGTGAAACTTAAATATATGAAATGCTAAAGTTTGTGTCTATTTAAAATTAAAAGCTGAATAATACAATATTATTAAAATGTTCTAAAGGAAATTAACAAGATTATTTTCTTTACCTGCATGGTTTTTGGAGTTTTGTACATTGGAATACATAAGAATGTATTTCTTTGATAAGACCCTATCCATTTCCTATACTTTAAGATACCTTGGGAAAGCACTAAATGTCTCTGTGATTCAGTTTATCTATTTTCAAAGTAGGAACTTGTAATAAATTAATAATTACTAAGCTAAATGTGTTTTGATAATTACAGAAGCAATGTTAGAAAAAAAGTTTATGTAGTGCTTTTCTGACAGGAAGATTTTTGAATGGCATAGATAAAATTTTTTTTAAAAACCCCTACTTATCTCAAATGTCCCTGTAAGTATGATTCCTATAGTTTAACAGGTTCTCAATCTGAAATTAGGGGAAATCTACTATATAGATATAGATGGGGCAAATCATATTGAATGTTTGTGATTAGCAAAAATAAAGACTAAATTCAATGGAAATTTTCTAGTCTTCATTTTGCTTACTTCTTTGTAGCATTTGAACTGTTGACAAATTCTTCTTTTTAAATAAGCAGTTCTATTTTCTTTACTTCTGTGACCCCACTCTCTTTTGAACTTCCTCTTACCTTTATGATTGTTCTTTTTTAGCCACTTTCTCAATGTTTTCCTTTCTTGCTTTACCTATAAATTGCATTGGTTTCCACATAGTTAATCCTCTATGAATCATCTGTATATCTCACTTGATATACTCTCTAAAGTTAATTTCACTCGCTCACCATCTGTAAACTATTGTTATTCAACTGCTAGCTCTAAAATGAATTGTTTCCCTGAGCTCCAGATGAGTCTTCTTAACTTTCCACCTGGGTGTTCCACAGGCATTTTTAGAAATAAAGTCAACATTTCTAAAAATCGACGTCCCTCTTAACTCCATCCCAATCAAACATTCTGTTTATATTTCTTGTTTCAGAAATTGGCACCACCATTAACTTAGATGTTCAAGCCAGACATTCTGGTACATTCTCAATTCCAATTCCTTTTCTCAGCTTTATGAACAATAAATCAACAAATGTCATTGATGGTGCTACCTTAATATCACTCAAATCTATCTGTCCACTTATCTCCAATTCCTTTGTCCCTATTTATCTGAGGCCTCTACTGTCTTTTCCTTTGATCAATAGAAAGTACTTTCTAACTGATTATTTTGCTCCTTTTTATCCTTTTGCTTCCATTGAGAGATATCTTTACAGAAAGAAATCTGATTATAATACTCCCTTATGTAAAACACTTCAAAGTCATAGCATGAAACCTGAATAAAAAATGATGTGTGGGGTACATCACATTCTGGCCCTACTTCCCTATTAGTCTCTTTACTCTTATCTACTGCCACTCTCCACTTAATAGTCTCAGCTCCAGTCAAACTGAATTACTTGGAGTTCTCTAAATATGTCATACTCTTCCTGTCCTCTAAGCTTTTGTGTAGGTTGCAACTCTGCCTAGAACATCTTACCATCTGTCTCTATCTGATGCAGTTTTATTTGCTGTTGAGGAGCCAGTTGATACATCACCATTTTTGGGAACCTAACTTAAACCTTTCCCTCTTACTCTTAACCTAAGGCTTTGTTAGATGTGTCTTAGCACCTTGTATTTACTCTTTAGTAAATCCTTATCCTACTGTGTGAATGAATGACTTAATTACCTTTTTAGCTTATAACTCTATGCAGAAAATAATTAGTCTCATCTACTGCCTATGACATTTATGTGTCTAAGTGTGACAACAATCACAAACCCAAAGGAACAAGTAAATTTCACTCAGATCATATCAGACAGTGTAAAATGACACACATTCACAGTAAAGGATATGCTTGTTCTATGTTAATCTGATGGATGCTAAATTATTAGTTAAAACAATTCCTTACTATGGTAGTACTAAAAAATGTTGCATTTTATCCATCTTGTGACTCTGATGACTTATCAGAAAAGTAGCTTAAAGTTATATTCAAAAGTGTTTTGTTTTCCTTTTTAAAATTGATTTCCATCCTCAAAAATTCTTGTTTTATTTCACTGTCGCAATTTCTCTTGTACTGCTGTACATATTCTCAGTCAAAGTAAAAATATATCTTTTCCCCTTTCTCCTTTTTAGTCTTTGGTTTGGATAACTGAGGCTGAAATAAAGGTTTTCAGCCATTAGAGTGGAATTGGGTGATTTCCATTTTGCAGTAAGGAATTTGTTACATATTCAATGTATTTTCTAAAAATTCAGTTTTGATTCTAAGCATTTAAGGCAAGATGATTTGATTCTCTTTTAACACAGTTTTGTTTTATTAACTCAATTATTTTTTTCAAACTTCTAATTTGCTCTCTTTGGTATTTGGACAGTTGATTGTCTTATTGATTTTTTATTTCTTCTCTTCTGGTGGAAAGTGACTATTTCTCTCTTGGGGAAATGTGTTGTTCCAAATATTTATTGATGTAAAACCACCCCATCTTAGTGGTGCAAACAATAATTATTTTATGCTCACAGATTACATGTTTCGGAAATTCAGAAAGGGCACAGTATCTTAATTTGTTCTATGCTTCCATAATAGAGTATCACAAACTGGGTAATTTTTTTAAAAATGTATTTGGCTCATGATTCTGAAGGTTGGAAAGTCCAAGATCAAGGGACCCCAGCTGGTGAGGGCCTTCTTGCTAAGTCATAACATGGCAGGAGGGCAATTGAGCATTGTAGACAGAAAGAGGAAATAAGGCCAAACTTATCCTTTTATCTGGTGCCCATTCCCAGAATAACTAAGCCACACTAGAGATAATGGCATTAATCCATTCATGAGGGCAGAGGCCTCCTGACCTAATCACCTCTTAAAGACCCGACCTTTCAGTACTGTTACAATTGTACTTAAATTTCAACATGAATTATGTCAGAGACAATCAAACCATAGCTATAAGTATGGCTTGTTTGGGGCTTCAAGTGAGGAAATTTAGAGAGGATTTGATAGCTGGGGAATGGATTAATTTTAGACTTGTTAAGTAACATTTCTGGGGGTTAATGTTGACTATTTGGAGGACTTTAGCTGGGAGTGTTGATCAGAATGAGATGAAGTATCCCCAAGATGGGTTAGATTGGACCGCCTCACAGTGTGGTGGCAGTGTTCGAATAATGTTTCAAAAATACCAACCAACCAAACAAAAGCAAGCAAACAAAAAACCAAGATGGAAATCCATACCATTTTTATGATCTGATCATGGAAATCATTTCAGCATACTCTTTTGGGAAATGTGCTTACAAATGTCAGCTGAAATTCAAAGGAAGGAGACTTAGACCTCATCATTAGGTGTCACATTGTAAGAAGAGCCTGTGAGATGAGATATATCGCGGTGGCCATTTTTGGAATTACAATGTCTCAGCATACATTCTGTACAACATAGCTTCTGTGGCAAATGTATCATTGTGAATCTCTTTAATTTCAGCTTTATCAGAAGACATTTAAAAAGCATTTCTAAAGCTTTTATTTAGGATGATGAAAGTAATAGGTATTCATTTTAAAAAGCTTGAAAAATACACAAAAAGAATAAAGTAGGACTATTTGCCATGATTTACTTGCTAACAATTTTCTAATGTCAATGGATTTTTTCATTTGTCAGTTATTTTAGATAATGCCATAATAAACATTTTTTCACAAATTTTTGACTACTTCTTGATTTCCGTAATATGTATTTCTAGGGGTGCAATTACTACAACAATGGTGTTTATAATCATTGTGCAGAAAAGCAACCCTCAACCACAGGCAATATAGGTTTTCATTAATAAATTGGTTAATAATTTGTTGGCAGTATTCTAGGCATCTTACCTTGCATAGTTTATCAAATCTCAGAGTTATTCTTAAAGCACAGTCTTGGAGAATAGGAATAGAATACAGATACCTAATTACTATATAATTAATCATTCCAGTAGATATCATTGACTGCTATATGGGAAAATAGTATTGGTCCAAAGGAATAATTAATTCTGAGCATAGCATACCTTAACTCAATTCTGAACTAACTACAACTAAAGAGCTGTTTTTAAAAATACTATTTAGTCCTTATTAATCTTTGTGGAAAAATAATACACTAATAGAAGCACCATAACTGTGTAAAACTTATAGAATATTCTCTAAAAATGGTATTTTTATATTGTACTTTAAGGTCTCGGGTACATGTGCAGAATGTGCAGGTTTGCTGCATAGGTATACACATGCCATAGTGGTTTGCTGCACGCATCACTCATCATCTATATTAGGTATTTCTCCTAATGTTATCCCTCACCTAATCCCCACCCCCTGCTATCCCCCCCAGCCCCCCACCCCTGAGAGGCCCCTGTCTGTGATGTTCCCCTCCCTGTGTCCATATGTTCTCATTGTTCAATACCCACTTATGGGCGAGAACATGCATTTTTATGACTGTTACTTAAATTATGTCCTTATTATTACATTTTCATAGATATCTTCAACTATTTCATATATTATGTTATAGAAGGCTTTACATTTTGAGAAAAAAAAAGAAATAATTCATACACAGTACAGATACTTCCTGACTTAATGATAGTTTGGCTTAAGACTTTTCAACTTTATGATGGTAGAAGAGCCATGTGCATTCAGTAGAAATTATCCTGTGAGTACTCATATGACTATTCTGTTTCTCACTTTCAGTAATGTATTTAATGTTATGTGAGATGTTCAACATTTTATTATAAAACAGACTTTCTGTCTGATGTTTTTGCCCAACTGTAGGCTAACATAAGTGTTCTGAGCATGTTTAAGGTAGGCTAGGCTTAGCTATAATGCTTCTTAGGTTAGGTGTATTAAATGCATTTTTAACTAAGGGTATTTTCAACTTATAATGGATTTATCAGGATGTAACTCAACCATAAATCAAGAAGCATCTATATGTGTAGTTCAACTTCAATTTTTTAGGATTTGAAAATTACATATGAAAAATATAAAGCAAAACTCCTCTAAAATTGGAAGTTATAAGAACAATTTTAATAATGCTGAAACTTCATTGGCTTACTGCTTACATATCTGAAAATATTCTGAAACCTTATATACAATTAAAATATCCCATTGTAGGAAAAGTATTTTATGCTATTATAGCTATTATGGGTCAAATAAAAATCATTATCAAATTTAGGACATACTATGTAGATATAAGAATATGCTTTAATCTATCAAGTACTATTCCTAGAAACAGTAATAAAACACTGCCCAGAGCTTCTTTGGTAGGTCATGTGCCTCTCCCCTCCACCGCATGTAGTATAGTGATAGAAGTTCCAGATGAGGTATCATAAGATCTAGGTCTTCACTATGTGACCTTGAGCAAGTCATTTAACCTTTTTAAATTTTAATTTCTTATCTGCAACATGAGAAAGTGGACCAGAGTGATCTCAACCTTCTAACAGGTTTTGTAATCATGGTTTGATTTGTAGTTTAATGAGAAAGCTGAAAACTGACAATCCAGAATTCATTAAGAGATATTAATTGTATATGCACCGAGGAAGGCAATGAAACATTTGACCCACATTCTTCTGTAGCTTGTCTCAGAGGTTTCTACCTGAGAAGTGGTTTATGTAATCTTCTGATCATTCCATCCCAATTAGCTATTTATGTGACACTTAATACTAGTGCTTGGTTTCCTGACAAGGAAAGGAAAAAAATTGTATCACTTATATTTTAAAAATGTCAGGCAAATTCTAAAGAGATGCTTATTTGCACATAACTTTTGAATTATTTACTGCTGTGTACATGATACACTACAAACTCAGTTTTATAAAACTACAGCTGATATTTAGTGGATAAATCAAGTATCTTATAACTTCTATCTGAACCTAGAAATGGTTCTCTCTTTTCCTTGGAAGAACTTGTGTTACAAATGACAAATTCTGTGCCTGCCTTTAGTCGTTTATGATTCTTTAGGAAAAGGAAAGGGAAACAGGTAGAAAATTTAAATCTCAAAAGAAATGCAGATAGAATTTATTTTAAAATTCAGGATGGAGTGTTAAACCTATTGAATTATCAATATATTTTTCTTTTTAAACGGAATTTTTCTTATTTAAGGGACAAATTGTTAACATTTGCACTTGGCTTGCATAACAAAAATGTAGAAGAGGTATTTTCAAACTGGTAAAATTTAGATACATAAATTGATGAGAAAATTTTGAAATTATTTGTATATGTCAAGTATTAAGATATACTTCACATAGATATATCTGGATATGTTGGTGTCATTTAGGGGAGGTATCACATAAAACCCTCGTATATCTTCTCATATATCTTCATAAAGATATATACCTTTCATATATTTTGTAGTTTTTTAAAAATTACAATAATTATAGCTAATTTTTGATATTTAAAATTTTTCAGTGTAGGGGCTGGATGTGGTGGCTCACACCTGTAATCCCGGCACTTTGGGAGGCTGAGGCAAGAGGATCACTTGAGGCCAGGAGTTCAAGACCAGTATGGCCAATATGATGAAACCCAATCTTTACTAAAAATACAAAAAAATTAGCCTGGCTTGGTGGTGCGTGCTTGAAATCCCAGCTACCTGGGAGGCTGAGGCAGGAGAATTGCTTTAACCTGGGAGACGGAGGTTGCAGTGAGCTGAGATTGTGTGAGACTCCAGCTTAAAAAAAAAATTCAGTGCAGGAAAGAAAACAGGAACAAAAATTAGTAGAGGAAGTATTTAGTAATTTAAGTTGAATGAAAAATTTCTGGAAATACATTGACAGCTTTCTGGTACCAAACTTTGAATCCAAAAGACAGCCTGTGGTCATAAAAAAGACATCTTCAGTTTATTACCTTCCTCCCAGTGACTACTTGTGCAATCAGCATTACTAAGACAAATATAAAATCATTTCTGGATTGCTTTAAAAATTTCATTTAATTGTTTTCAGAATTTTCCATAGCCTACAATGAGTGTATCAAGTATTGTACTAAAGAAGTATTGCAAGGTAGTGAGCCATGACTAATTTATTACCTGTAGAAATGCCTTAACGCTTAATAAGGTGTTAATTGCATTCAGGTGACACAACTGTAGTTGGAAAGATAATTTGGTGCACCTTATCTGAGCTGATGGAAGTGGCGAAAGCATTCAGGTTACACTGCAGTAGGAAGGGCAATTTCTTGCAGCTCATCAGCACTTCATAATGGACACTTAGCAGTCTAACTAGTAAATGCCAATTATTCTGTCACCATTAATGAAAGCATTTCAGTTAATAATAAGAGAAAATGGAAGTTTTGATTTCTAAAGTTTTGAGTTACTCTCTTTTAAAAAGGCATTGGTTTGACTAACAGGAATATAAATTGTTTATTTAAATGCTTATTATCCGCATCAGTAAGTCATTTAGGAGCTTATATGAGATACCTACCCTGAAAAACACCAACATATGCAGATAGAAGATGAAAAGCTCAGTAAATCATATATAGGGCTGAAAGTTTCTACAAATGAGGATATGAACTAGGGTTAACGTTTGTAGCTGAGAGAACTGAGTGCAAGATCATAGCATTTTGAGTTGTTGTTAAAATCTGCTGTCACACATTAGTTTGATTTGTCTCAAGTGTACCACAAACACAGTATGCTAAAACTTTACTCCCTGTGGAAATTTCAAATATTATTTCCTTAGCTGGGACTCAGGATCACTCACATGTTTTGCATGCTGAACTTATTCAAGTAACAGACAATTAGCATGTACAGTAGATCCATATGTTCTAAACCAAAATAAGCCAATATGAAATTGAAAATGTTTAGGGTTTTCATATATATCCTGTACTTAAAAAACATTTTCTTTAAGTTGATTGTCACCTTTCTCTGGTATCTCCTTGAGTAGCTTAATAATTAACCTTGTGAGTTGTTTATCTGGCAGTTCAGAGATTTCTTCCTAGTTTGGATCCAGTGCTGGGGAGCCAGCATGGTCTTTTGGGGGTGTTATAGGATATTGTTTTGTCATATTATGAGTATTCCTTTTCTGATTCTTTCTCATTTGGGCAGACTATTTGAACAGGAAAATCTGGAACTTCAGGGCTGCTATTCAGTTTCTCTTGTCCCACAGGGTGATCCCTTGAAGTGGTACACTCTTCCTCTCTATAGAGATGGGGCTTCCTGTGAGCTAGACTGCGGAGATTTTTATTGCTCTTTTGCATCTAGCCACCCAGTGGGGCTACCAGGCTCTGGGCTGGTGCTGGGGAATGTTTGCAAAGAATCCTGTGATGTGATCCGTATTCAGGTCTATCAGCCATGAATACCAGCACCTGCTCTGTTGGAGATGGCAGGGCAGTGGAGTAGAATCTGTGAGAGTCCTTGGTTGTATATATGTTTAGTTTGCTGGCTTTCTCAATTGATGGTTACACTAGCAGTGAAGTTGTCACATGGACAGATTGAGGACCACTGGTTAGCTGGATGTTGCAGGCAGTGGAATTAGCTGTTGTTTTCTCTTTCCTTGGAGCAGGATTTTTCTGTCATGAGCTGCTGTAATGTCCTGAGTTGGTTTGCCTCCGGCCAGGAGGTGGCACTTTTGAGAGAGCACCAACTGCAATAGTAGGAGGGGGATATAAGCTTGCCCTAAGGTTGCAGGGTAAATATTTGGGTTTCTCAGGTGATGAGTGGGGTCATCAAGCTCCCAAGAGTTGATGTCTTTTGTGATCATCTGCCAGGACCAATAGAGAAATTCCATCAGGTGGGGGCAGGGTTAGGTGGGTTTGAACTCAGACTCTCCTTGGGTGGGGCTTTCTGCAGCCACTCTAGGGGAATGGGTGGTACTTGGGCCAATGGGGTTATGTTTCATGGGGAATTATGGCTGCCTCTGTTGCTGGGGAAATGGGGGAAAGCCAGTAGTGATAGGTATCACCAAGCTCCCAGGCAGCTGGCAAGCCCAATCTTTGTCCAGGCACATCCCACTAACAGCACCAAGTTTACCTCCTGGCAGCTGGAAGCGGGGACTCAGACCTAACCCCAGCCTATAAGCTTCCCCGCTGAGAAAGAAAACAGGGCTTTCAGGCTTTGCCCCTCCTAATCTGCCAACACTTTCGGCATAACTCCTGCTCTTTTTTCTGCAGCAGTTTCTGTTTGCCCTGGATTCTGCTCAAAAGATTTTGCACCCAGTCAAAATTGTTACAAAGTTTAGTTGGAATCTTCTTTCTCCCTGTGACCCCTCAGAAATTTTGCCAACTGCCTTCCCCAAGGCCTCCTGTAAAATATAGTCAGGAATGGCTTCTCTGGATTCAAGCCAGAGAATTAGAGTCCCTGCAAGGCTCTTCCCATTGCTGCGTCTACTTTTATATTTCATGCTAAATCTGTCTCAGCTCTGGGTAAAGTTAAATCCTTCTCCCATAATCTCGATTTCCAAGTTCCCCAGTGGGGATTTGTGTTCTAAAGCAGATTTTCCCCCTTTCACACTTTGGGAACTCACAGTTTTTTGTCTGTCTCACAGAATTTGCAGTGGTCTGCTGCTTCTTTCTAAGAATCTGTGACTTCTTTTGGCTTTCTTGTACATCCCTGTAGTAGTTCCTGGAGCAAAAGGCCATGGTGTGAGTCTCCACATGCTGTTCTGTCTTTCCAAGTGGGAGTTGTACATCAGCCTGTTACAGGTAGTTAGACAGGCATGAGTAGGGCAGGAGAGGGCTCTCTCACCCACTAGGAATGTTAGGTGATGGTTCAGCAGTTATCACATTGCTTCTCTAGAAGTAATAAGTTGGCAGCTGGTGCCAGGGAGAAGACATTACCTGATGGTCCACATCTGTTGCTCTAGAGTGTTGCATGCAGGCTCAGGGAGAAGCAACTTCCTGGGTGTGCACGTTAAGAGACAAAATGGTGGAGTATGACCTTTCAGAGGCATTTAACCAGAAAAGGGAAGAAAGCCTTAGAGGGGCATGTGTACAACTTCCTAAACACACTGCACATACTCACTTCCCAAGGGTGAGGGGGATATTGTACACGCGGGCAGCCTACCCTAAGGGAAGAATCATGGGAAAAGGAACCAGCCTATAATGTCCTAGGATCAAGGTCAAACACTGCACTTGATCTTCAGGTGTCTACTTGGGTGTCTTCCAAGCATATTTTCCTTTCCTGTTCCAAAGTCTTTTAAAATAAACTTCCATTCCTGCTCTGAAACTTGCCCTAGTCCCTTTTTCTGCCTTATGCCCCTCAGTAGAATTCTTCCTTCTGAGGAGGCAAGAATTCAGGTTGCACAGACCCACATGGATTTGCTGCTGTTAACTCAGACACCTTCCACAAGTAACAAGCCCTGCCTCCTATCTGCCATCTTCTCTGATGCTTGTAAGTGTTAATTTGCAATCCCCTTATGATGTTTTCTGCCATTTCTCCTGACTCTTGTGTTATTTTAATTTGCAATCCTCTTATGGTGTATGATGTTGAGTATCTTTTTATATATTTGTTTGCCATCTGGTTTTTTTTTTTCTTTTTCTTTTTCTTCTTTTTTTTTTTTTTGGTGATATGTCTGTTTAGATCTTTTGGCCATTTAAAAAATCAGGTTCTTCTTTTTGTTATTGTTTAGTTTAATAGTTCTTCGTATACTTTGGATAACAGTTTTAAATCAGGCATGTCTTTTGTAATAATTTTCTCCCAGTTTGTGGTTTGTCTTTTCATTTCCTTGAAAGTGTCTTTTGCAGAGCAGAAATTTTAAATTATATTAAAGTCCAGCTTATCACTTCTTTCTTTCATGGATTGTGCCTTTGGTGTTGTATCTACAAATTCATTACCAAACTCAAGGTCATCTAGATTTTTTCCTGTTTTCTTCTAGGAGTTTTATAGTTTTGCTATTTACATTTAAGTCTATGATCCATTTTGAGTTATTTTTTGTGAAAGGTGTGAGGTCTGTGTCTAGATTCATTTATTTTTTGACATGTGGACATTCACTTGTTTCAGCAGCATCTATTAAAAAGACTATTCTTTCTCCATTAAATTGCCTTTTCTCCTTTGCAAAAGATGAGTCAACTTTATCTGTTTGGGTCTATTTCTAGACTCTTTATTCTGTTCCATTAATCTATTTTTCTGTTTTTTCACTAATACCACATTATTTCATTACTGTTGCTTTACAGTAAGTTGTGAAGTTAGGTAGTGCTAGTACTCCAACTTTGTCTTTCTCCTTCAACATTGCAGTGACTATTCTGGGTCTTTTGCCTCTGTGTATAAACTTTATAATAAATTTGTCAGTATCCACAATATAATTTGCTAGAATTTTGACTGGAATTGCATTGAATCTGTAGATCAAGTTAGGAAGAACTGACATCTTAACAATATTGAGTCTTCTTCTTGATGAATATGAAACATCTCTTCATTTATTTAGTTCTTCTTTGATTCCATTCTTTGGAATTTTATAGTTTTCCTTGTATGGATCTTGTATATATTTTGTTAGATTTATACCTATGTATTTCATTTTTGAGAGTCCTAATGTAAATTTTATTATGTTTTTAATTTCAAATTCTTTATGCTGGACCATTGTTCATTACTGTATATAGAAAAGCAATTGACTTTTTTATATTAACCTCATATCTCACAACCTTGCTATAATCACTTCCTAATTCTAGTAGATTCTTTTTCCCAGTGCTTTTAGATTTTCTACATAATCAATCACATCATCTACAAATAAGATTTTATTTCTTCCCTCCCAATCTGTATACCTTTTATTTTCTTTATTTCTATTCCCTTTTCTTATTGCATTAGCTGGGACTTGTAGTATGACATTGAAAGTGTGGTGAGAGAGGACATCCCTACTTTGTTTCTACTCTTAGTGGGAAAGCTTCTAGTTTCTCACTATTAACTATGACATTAGAAGTAGGATTTTTGTACATGTCCTTTAGCAGGTTGAGGAAGTTTCCCTCTACTCTGAATTTTCTATGAGTTTTTATTGTAAATGGGCATAGGGTTTTATCAAATTCTTTTTCTATATCTACTGATATGACCATGAGATTTTTCTTCTTCAGCCAGTTGTGATGGATTACATTAATTTATTTTCAAATGATGAACCAGCCTTGCATACCTGGAATGCATTTTACTTAGTGGTATATAATCCTTTTTATATATTGTAGAATCTCATTTGCTAATATTTGGTTGAAGATGTTTACATTTATGTTCATGAAAGGTATTGGCTTGTAGTTTAGTTTTCTTGTAATATCTTTGTCTGAGTTTGGTATTAGGATAAGGGTGAATCCAGAATGAGTTATAAAGTATTCCCTCTGCTTCTGTCTTCTGAAAGAGATGATAGAGAATTGGTAAAATTTCTTCCTTAACTGTTTAGGATAATTCATCAGTGAACCCATCTTGGCCTGGTGCTTTCTGTTTTAGAAGGTTATTAATTATTGATTCAATTTATTTAATAGATAAAGGCCTGTTCAGATGGTCTCTTCTTGTATGAGTTTTGGCAGATTGCGTCATTCACAGAATTGGTCCATTTTACCTAGGTCACCAAATTTGTTGGCATAGGGTTGTTCATAGTTTTCCTTCAATGCATTTTTAATATCCATGGGATTTATAGTGATATTCCCTCTTTAATTTCTGATATTAATAATTTATGTCCTCTCTCTTATTTTTCTTGGTTAACCTGGGTAGAGACTTATCACATTTATTTATCTTTTCAAATAAGCAGCTTTTGGTTTTGTTGATTTTCTCCATTGATTTCCTGTTTTTGGTTTAATTGATTTCCCCTCTAATTTGTATTATTTCTTTACTTCTGCTTACTTTAGACTTAATACACTCTTTTTTTTTTTTTCTAGTTTGCTAAGATGGAAGCTTAGACTAGTAATTATAGATCTTCTTTTTTTGTTTAACTTTTATTTTAAGTTAAGGGGTAGTATAGGTAAACTTGTGTCATGGGGGTCTGTTGCACAGATTATTGTCACCCAGGTGTTAAGCCTAGTATGCACCCATAAAAAAGAATGAGATCATGTTCTTTACTGGAACATGGATGAAGCTAGAGGCTTCAGGGAACTAATGCAGGAACAGAAAACCAAATACCACATGTTCTCACTTATAAGTGGGAGCTAAATGAGGAGAACACTTGGATACGTAGAGGGAAACAACATACACTGGGCCCTAACAGAGGGTGGAGGGTGCGAGGAGGGGATACGATCAGGAAAGATCTTTCTTCTTTTCTAAGATATTCATTTAATGCTACAAGTCTCCCTCTAAGCACTGCTTTTGCTATATCCCGCAAATTTTAGTAAGTTATATTTTCCTTTTCATTTATTTAAAATATTTTTAAATTTCTGTTGAGATTTCTTTTTTGACCTATGTGGGTTTTTTGGAACCCATTTTATTTTTAAAGTAACTTTATTTAGGTATACTTGATATATATATGTGTGTATATATATATGGATATATATATATGTATATATAAATTGGATGTATTTAATGTATACAATTTCTTGAGCTTGGGCATATGCATAGACACATGAAGTCATCACCACAATCAAAGTAATAAACATATCCATCACTTCCAAAAGTTTCTTCATACTCCATTGCTTTTTCTTTCTTTCTTTCTCTCTTTTTTTGTGATAAGAACATTTAACATAACATCTACCCCTTACACTTTTTAAGTGCTTAATATAGTATTTACTGTAGGCAATATGTTGTACAGCGTATCTCCAGATATCCATTGAACAATCACTTCCCATTTCTGCCTCCCCACTAGCATTTCTTCATTCCTCTGAAAACTACTATTCTACTCTCTGCTTTTATGAGTTTGATTATTTTAAATACCTTATATAACTGGAATCATGCAGTATTTATCCCTCTATGATTGGCTTATTTTATTTAGGTTAATGTCCTCCAGATTTATCTCTGTTGATGTATATGGCAAGATTTCTTTCTTTTAAAGGCTGAATACTATTCCATTGTTGTATAGACCACATTTTGTTTATTCTTTTTTTCCCATCAAGATCAGTTTCCCTAGATCTTGACTGTTGGGAAGGGGCAACTAGCTGTTTTACTTAAATTGATTAATTCCTCCTTATTACTGCATGCCAACTTTTTATAGGCTTATTGTGTGGCAATATATATAAGTTTCAACATGATCTTCTAATATTAATAGAATGAGTGTAGGGGGAGGTAACCTGTTCTATTGGTCCCTGCACGGGATCATGGTTGACACTTAATAAATGTTTGAGAATTAAATGAGCATGTTATCGTCCAGCTAGAAGAAGAGATTTTATGTCCTAATTAATGTTTGAGCTTGAAAATATAAAGGTCAAAAATGAAGATTTTAAAAAAGAAGAAAGGGAAAGAAAACAGTTCTTTGGAATTAAAACTCCTAAAGAAAGAGAACCTATTAATGTGTTTATTGAAACAATATTGTATTTAGAGTTATGAGATGAAAATATGAGCTTTAGTTCCATCCTTGGACAACTTGCTTATCCTCTCTAAGCTTTAAATAATACTTACCTCATGGAGTCATTGTGAGAATGCAATGAGATAATGATGATTTATGTGTGCTATTAAATATTTCCATTAAGTCTTTATTAAGGGTGAGAATAAGATGACATCAAATATTCATTCACAGGTAACTGTTTGAAAAACACTGTTTGAGCATATGTATACAAAAGAGAACAGCTATGACACGTGGTTCACTTTTTCATCTTTGTTTAGAGAAGAGGTGAATCCTGATTTTGCTGTTTTTCTTGGCTTACATTTTAAAAAGTTCCATATTGTGTTACTAGTTTGTAGAATTTGAGATTAATGCTTAATGGATGTTTTAAAGACACATTTTTATTTCTGCAGCATGATTTCATGCTATTTGGCTTAGAATGTCTGTCTAGTGTAAGCTCACTTCAATTCTCAGCTACTAATGTGTTTCTAATTAATAAATGCGTAATGGAAGCACTGAAGAATCTTTTTCAACACGAAGTTAGGCCTGAAATTATTAGTTAGTTTCATATGTGCCTTTTTTTGCCAAATGGCAATCTATTTGCCCATAATGTATTAGGACTAATATTTTTCCTTAATAGAATTTCTGAATTATCACATATACAATGTATATGGGGTTTCCTAAAGTAATTTTGAAGAAGTTCCCTTCTAGAGCCTGAAATTCTGCTTAATTTTTCTTAAACAAAAATCAAAAGCAAGTTCAACTAAGAACTCAGTGAGTAGGGTACTTGCTATGTTAGTAACTTGCCTATTCATTCCTGTCTCTCTCTCACAGGAAAAATAACTAATTGATGTCTTCTAACCTAGGCTCCATCTTCCACAGTCTAGCTCCAGCCATGAACGAATCCTAATCATGCAGCTATGTACTGATACGGTTAGGCTCTGTGTCCCTACCCAAATCTCATCTTGAATTGTAGTCCCCATAATCCCCACGTCAAGGGGGAGACCTGGTGGAGGTAATTGAATCATGGGAGAAGTTCCCTCATGCTCTTCTCATGATAGTGAGTGAGTTCTCATGAGATCTGATGGTTTTATAAGGGGCTTTTCTCCCTTTGCTTGACACTTTTCTTTCCTGCTGCCTTGTGAAGAAGGTGTCTTGCTTCCCCTTCACCTTCTGCCGTAATTGTAAGTGTCCTGAGGCCTCCCCAGCCATGCTGAACTGTGAGTCAATTAAACCTCTTTCCTTTAAAAATTACCCAGTCTCAGGCAGTTCTTTATAGCAGTATGAAAATGGACTAATAGATGTCCATACTCAGTGGGAATTAGTCATATTACTATAGACTTAGACCAATTTTTGCAACCAAGCTTTTGCCTCAATCTTTGAATAGCACCGAACTCTTCACCACCCTTAATTCAAGTCCATTTGGGTGGCCCCTGGTACATTGCCAAGCTCTAACCCTCCCTTTTCTCTGGGAGTAGAGTCCTGCTCCCTGCACCAACTCAACCCACTAGCCAAAGAATAGCTGCTATTGACCAATTACTTAAATTCATAACCACTACTGGGATTCCTCTTCAAGTGCCTTAGCTAGGGTGCTGGATCTCCTTGGATTTCTCATTTCTCATTCTTCAATTCTTTAGCCATAAGCTTCTGTCAGTTCTTATAAGGCTTTGGGCTCTCTCTGATATCTGAATATTTTAATACACTTTCCCTTTGTATGGAACAGTTTTTCTACTTTGGCTCCCTCTCCTCCAAACACACACAAGCCTAACAAATTCTATAGTTCATTCAGCTGATCCTTCTAAGACACCCAGTTTGGGTTAGGTAGTTTTCTATCACATCTTGTAACTCTCCTGTTTTAGCGTTATTATATTAATACCAGATTATAATTGCCTGTTTAGTTATCTGTTACCCCCCACCTCTTGCCCCAGAGTATAAAAGATCATGTTTATCATGTTTACAGTTGAATTTCCATGCCTAGTAAAGAGCTTATCATGTAATAAGCACTTAATGAAAACTTGTTGAAAGAATACATGTTGACTTCCTACCCTAACTAAGTCTGAAAACTAGCATGCTCTTGGGACTGAAATCCAGCTGTCCTGGAAGAAACCAGCTCTATAAACATTATTATTTCTCCATGATCTTGTCTTACTCAAGCTCTGAATGATCCTTTACTGGTCTGAAGTGTGGAGTTTTGACATAATCTTGAAGCCCTGTAGACCAGGGCAGGAGGAAATGTGTGAAAAGGTGAACTTTAGGTTACAGCATCTCTCTTGTATCCTATACCTCTGAAACTCTTCGTATCTCCAGTCTTTCTTTCAAGATGCTGAACAGTCATATCTTTATACAGATTTAGATGTCTCTGAAAGCCATCATTCTCAGGATCCTCACCTATGTCAGGGTAGCAGTTCACACTTAAAGTAGAGCTGAGAAAAGGGAGACTGCCTCCCCGTCCCAACACTGACCTTAGCATACACTTTTTTTCTCAAGGAAGGAGGGGGTCACAGACTTGAGTGCTCCTGAGCTTCTCACCTGGTCACCTTAGTATGGATGTGTTCCTGAGTCTGTTTCAAAAGGAAAGAATCTACCCTTTGTCTATGTCTGGTTAAAATAAATGGATAGATGAAACTAAAATTATAATAGTACTATAAACATCAGTCGAACTTTATGATTCAAAGAGGATCCAGTTTTCTAATTCTTAACTTGACTCCTTCCATAAGAACCCAGCTAATGTAGAGGCCTCAGACTTGTGGCCCATGGACTGAGTCTAACTCTCAGTCTCATTTGTCTTGTATAGTATTGGCCTAAATAGTCTTTCCTGAAATATTCCACTGGTTGTCAGTTCTTAAAAATCAGATGATTTTTAAATTTGAATTCTGCATTCTCGAAAAAAAAAATGAGAAGATCAGGGCCTGACTTCAGGCATAGAAACAATTGTTTTGAGCTGGGTGAGGCTGCTGTCTTTACAAGGGCCCATGTTTTCTGGTTCACCATATTCTCAGCATTCCCTATTGTTCCCACCATCCCTGGGCCAGGCCCTGTGTTTACGTTACCTGCTAGGCCCTGATGGCCATTTCAGTTTGTGATTCTTAGCCCAGACATCCATCATCATCTAGCTCCTAACTTATTACAGGTAAGCTGTGTGTGGGCTTTATCTAGTACTTCCCCACCTATTGTACATGTGGCATAGGCTATGAGCTAAGACCATCTAACTTCCAATAAAGAGATGAGATTAGGCCTAAGCAGAAACACAAAAATAAACAGGCGTGCTTAAACATGATATGTCTAGTGAATGGCATATAGGAAACAATTACAACTGATTTTTAAAAAGATTTTTAAGGTGAAGAAAAATAACCACTGTATGTTGAGAAGTGGAATGCAGACTATGTTATTACGTATAGTATAATCCCACTTCTAAAGAAAAAATATACAGATATATTCATTGAAAAAGTCTAAGAGGAAGGAAACATATTGGAAAATGAAGTCAGTGATCTCAGGTTACTGGGATTGTAGATAATTTTTGGATTGTATTTTGTAATAATTTTTTGAATTTTTCAGACTTTCTCCTGAGTATCTATTACCGTTCGTACCAGAAAACAAGTCATCTTTTAAATAAATGAAAATAGCATTATTCCAGCAATATAAATGCACGATTTTAATAAATTCTGTTAATGGTTCTAGGGAAGATTTTTAGCCTGTGGATATCCTGAGTTACTCAGTTTTTGTGTGTGTATAGATCTATTTATTTATATATCTATATACACTATATATGAAATATATGTAGTGTGTATAGAATGTGTACTATATATACACTAAAATACTGCATATAGACTATACATATATAAACATATACAATATGCATAGATATATAATATGTATTCATATATGTATATAGAGATATGTAGAGTTATGTATATATTTATATATAAATATAGGTATTTATAGTTGTGTAGATAAATATGTTTATCTCTAAGATAAAATATATCCATATATATTTATATATCATAAATTATACAAAAATATATGTTATATAAAAATATTTTATATATAAATTATAAAGATATATTTATATATAAATTTTATATATTATAAATTATATATGTAAATTATTTGTATATAGCTATGTAAATTTATTTATTTATTTTGAGACAGACTCTCACTCTGTTTCCCCAGCTAGAGTACAGTGCTGTAATCGCAGCTCACTGCACCCTACACCTCCCAGGCTCAAGCAATTCTTGTGCCTCAGCCTATAGCTGGGATTACAGGTGCACACCACCATGCCCAGCTCATTTTTGTATATTTAGTAAAGATGGGGTTTTGCCATGTTTGCCAGGCTGGTCACGAACTCCTGGCCTCTAGTGATCTGCTGGCCTCGGCCTCCCAAAGTGCTGAAATTAACAGGCATGAGCCACTGGGCCCAGCCATCAAATTATTTATGTACATCAGTTATAGATATTTATTATATCTATATAATAGATAATATATCTATTTATATCCTATGTATTATATATCTATATACAATATTATGTATAGTATATATAGATATATCTATACATTATATGTAAAATATGATATATGCTAATGCAAATATTATATAGCTATATATTGAATAACATTGAAGGAAACATGAGCTTCATTAATGGAAGCCAGAGACAGTGGGGGGAGGTAGGGATACTGAAAGCACACAGATACTAATCATTCCTGCTCTTGGGGCACCTGCTCCATACAGTCCTTTTTCTTATACTCCTGTGCCTGTATGAAATAAACAATGAATGAAGTCAAAGAACCAGTGTCAAGATTAGGAATTAGAAATAGATAAACTCACAGAGGCAAAAGTTTAAGAAGAGCAGCAATTAAGAGACTGAAGTGCTGAGAACAGAAAGAATAAAAGAAGCAAAAGTAAGAAATATTTAAAAGTTGAGATATAAATGAGTAAACAAAATATAGATAAAGCAAAAGCAAGTTTTAGCAAACAAAATCACAGAAACCTATAAAATTAAAAGGGGTCAACAAAGAGAGAGGTAAAATATAAAAGGAAACAAAGAAAAAAGGCTCAGGAATAAACCACATGCCACTGTGAAAGAAGTGAAGGAAATTACAATGATAAAACTTGAGAAATAAATGAGACAAAAATACCTAATCTTTGAAGGATAGAGTAAAAGACTATGGTAGCATAAAAATGCTAAGAAAATATTACAACCATTTAAGAGAGAAATGGTAAAGTCAGAAAGCTTAAAAACTAAAATCAAGAAGCTTAAAAACTAAACGAAGATACAATAAGACAATTGTCTTAGTCTGTTTTATGCTGCTATAACAGAATATCAAAGACTGGGTAATTTATACAGAAAAGAAGTTTATTTTTCACAATTCTGGAGGCTGGAAAGCCCAAGATGAAGGCATCTGGTGTGCACCCTCACGAGGTGGAAGGGGAAGAGAGAAACCAACTCTGTGTCCTCACTTGTTGGAAAAGCAGAGAAGAGCAAACGTACTCTTGCAAGCCCTTTTCACAGTGGTGTCGATCCATTTGAGAGTTGAACCCCTCCCATTAGGCCCTACCTCCCAACACTGTTGCATTGAGGATTGAATTTCCAGCATATGAAGTTTGGGAGCCATATTCAGATCATAGCAACAATAGAAAAGAAAAACATATAGTGATTAAAAACAAAAGAAAAACATATAATGGGTAGAATTACAATAGTCACCTTTTATTAGGAGCTTACTAGTACCAGGAGCTTTACATTAATTAATCCTTTCAATCACCCTTTGAGGTCAGTGCTACCACCTTTGTCTTCCTTCAAAGCAGAAGGAAAGTGAGGCACACAGGTGAGAGGTTCCCTTGCAGTTACTGGCTGCAAAGATGTGTGGCTCTGGGCTTGAATCCAAGTCATCTACATTCAGATCTAGGGTCTTTTGACCACTTGATCATATGTACTACAGCTTAGTATAGATGAAATGGCAATCTTAAAAGAATAAACTCTACTAAAATAGTAGCCCCTGTGAATGTAGCCCCTATTTAAAACACATTTAAAATAAACAGTTACAATGAAGAAGGAGGAGGTAGAAGACAAAGACCAAGATATAAAGGCTGCCCTGCTGGGCTGAAATGTCCCATTAGACCATTAGTCTAATGAAATGTCCCAGAGACTATTAGTAAAGGCTGCTCTGCTGGGCTGAAATGTTCCTGGGAATAGGCACAGATGCCTGAGGGCAGAAGGCAGAAGCCTAGGTGGCAATCTGCATTCTCTCCCAAAGGACAGCACCCAACCTTATGCAATCTACAAAGAACACATCCTCCCCTATCCCTTGGAGTACATACACTTGATGCTGCTCCAACAGCAGTGTAAGCGGCCCAGATATTGCAAAGAAGGCTAACAGAGAACTATCTTTACTTATTTAAGGAGATAGGAAATTTGGGAATAGGTAGAAAGTTATAGCAAAATCTTACATCTTTTCTTTTCAGTTAAATTTTGGACAGGGTTATTTGAGCCTCATGACTGTATACCTTTCTTTAAAAAAGGATCTTCATTACTGTTTTTCTTTTCTAAAGCATCTTTAGTAGATAAATCCTGTAAATGTAAGTTGCTGACTTACTGCAGTATATTCAGAGCACATTGTTATTTCTTGAGCCCTCCTATTTAATGTATACCAAGTGTGTATATAGGAAAGAAAACAGATTAATATAACAAAAAGAATTTGGGGGAAAAATTTGATGGCAATATCAAATCTTACGTACTATTTTCCACAAAATTAGAAAAGTCAAGTTCAACCGGTACTGAGGCTCAATATCTCACATAGAGTAGGAATAAATAACTTTATGGAAAAGTTCTATTTGAGGCGATGCAAACACTTAAATACAAGGAATTTTATTGCAAGGTTTAGGCAAAATCTTGAAATCACATGTCATTCTGTGTTAGAATTCCTTGCTACTAACTAGAAGCTTGACAAAATCTTACAGGGAGCATAAAGTGATTTTATTTTTGTTTCAGCAGTTAGACTGCTGCTGTTATACTAAAATGTATATATGACGTTACCGTCTGGCTGCTATAAAGTTTAAAAAGGTGCCACAAAACACCATTGCAATCTGCTTTCTCAAAATGTAAAACTAATACAAGATAGTAGAAAAGAGTGGGGGGAAGTTTTGAGTGTTGCAGTTAACTTGCCTTTTTTAATTCTTACTATTCTTTAAAATTAAAGTGATTTTGGACTTTCAGGGTAAGGGTGATGATATAGGGATATTTCTTTTCCTCTTTCCCACAAAAATCAACTTTTAAAATGAGAAGATTGAGAAATAGTAAACTCTGTCTTTGTGAAATTAGGAAACACACCAAACTATGAACTGAAAAATAAAATCTACTAGGTGCATTAAATACTTGACAAGGGTTAGCAGATGCATGTGGTGGTGGGGAGGGGAATGCCAGGAGATGAACCTTGTCTCCAGATGTCAAGCAACAGAATTGGTAGCCTATACAGCTCAAGGATTAGAGTGTTTTGTGAACCACAGATTTCCTCAACTCTGTTGTACTCCAAAGGTTAGAAATGTAGATGGGGCTAAATGCCTAACTCTAAGCTTGGACCCATCCAGGATTCCACATTACATTCGGTCATTGTCTTTAGTCTGCTTGGGCTTCTATAGCAAAATACAATTAACTGGATGGCTTATGAGTAACAGACATTTACTTCCTGCAGTGTGCGAGTTGAAAAGTCCAAGATCAAGGAGTGTAGATTTGGTGTCTGGTGAATTGCTTCCTCATGGATGGTGCCTTCCGCCGATATCCTCACATGGTGGAAGGGGTGAGGAATCTCTGGGTCTCTTTTATATAATATAAGGGCACTAATCCCATTCATGAGGGCTCTACCTTCATGACCTAATCATCTCACAAAGGCTCTACCTCCTAATACTATCACACAGGGGTAAGAATTTCAATATGAATTCGGGGGACACATTCAGACCATACCAGTCATCATGTCTCGTTAGATTCCTGTTGGCAGTTTCTCAGATTTTCTTGTTTTTTATTACCTTGATAGATTTGAAGAGTACTGGTCATATATTTTGTGGAATGTCCCTTGATATAGTTTGGCTGTGTCCCCACACAAATCTCATTTTGAGTTGTAGTTTCCATAATCCCCACATGTCTTGGGAGGGAGGTGGTGGGAAGTAATTGAGTCATGGGGCTGGTTACTCTCATGCCGTTCTCATGATACAGAATGAGTTCTTGTGAGATCTGATGGCTTCATAAGGGGCATTTCCCCTTTTGCTCAGCACATCTCTCTCCTGCCACTGTGTAAAGAAGGACATGTTTGCTTCCCCTTCCACCATGATTGTAAGTCTCTTAAGGTTTCCTCAGCCATGTGGAACTCTGAGTCAATTAAAACTCTCTTCTTTATAAATTACCCAGTCTTGAGTATTTATTCATAGCAGTATGAGAACAGACTAATACATCCCTCAGTTAGGATTTGTCTAACATTTTTCTCATGATTAAACTGGGGTTATGGGTTATGGGTTTTGGGAAGGAAGGCCACACAGGTAAAGTGCCATTCTGATCATACCAAGCCTGCATACTATCAATATGGCTTATCACCGTTTTTACTAACTTTGATCACTTGACAAAGGTAATGTTTGTCTGATTTTTTCCAATATAAAGTTACTTTTTCCCTCCATTCCATACTGTACTCTTCAGAAGGATGCTACAATACAAAGCTCACACTTAAAGGGTAGGGAGTTATACTACCCCTCCTGGAGGGTAGACTATTTACATAGATTTGGAATTATTCTGCATATGCCACTGATTTGTTCACGTTTTCTATAGTTTAATGCTATATAAATGGCCTTTACAGAACGACTTCTTTTATTTAGAAATACACACTTAAGACTTGTGATTTGATAGCTCATATTTTTAATCATTGAATATTTTATCATGAAATAATTGTACTACAAATTACTTGTCTATTCATTTGTTAAAGGACAGCTCTGTTGCTTCCAGTTTTTGGCAGTTTAAATAAAGCTGCTATAAACTTTCACATGCAAGTTCTTGTGTGCATGCAAGTTTTCATATCAGTTGGATGTGTGATTACCCAGGATACTTAGAAGTATATTGCTAGATTGTATGGGAAGACTAGGTTTAGCTTTGTAAGAAACTGCCAAACTGTCTTCCAAGTAGCTGTAGCAGTTTGAATTCCCATCAGCAATGAAATAGTGTTCCTGTTGCTCCAATCCTTAACAGCAATTGATGTATTGTCAGTTTTGTTTTGTTTCTCTGGATTTTAGTCACTATAAGAGCTACACAGTGCTATTTCATTTTTTAATTTGCATTTCCCTAATGATATGTGATGTTGACCATCTTTTTATATGCTTATTTTCTATCCATATATCTTCTTTGGTGAGAAGATAGATATATCCAGATCTTTTGCTTATTTTTAAATTGGCAACGTTTCATTTTTCTAAGATTTTTTTATGAACCTCAACCTTCTTCTCTGTTTTCTTGGAATGAGAAGATGCCAGAAAGACCTGGCATTTATATTCCAACTCCAGTGCAGGATTTCCCTGGTACCCACCTTATCATTCACCTGGGGCTCAGAGGCACCTCCTTGACTCATGCAATACATATGCTCTGCATGCCCATTAGGCATTTACCTATTGTGAATCTGCTGGGCGGGAGAAGAATCTGTTCCTGCTTCTGCTGCCTGATTGTATGATATGTAGAGGGAAATTATTCTTGATAATTTGAATCTGTTTGTCATTTCCCCTCATCAAATTGTATGTGTGAAAGCCTACAGAATCTACCATTCATTCTCATGGCTCTTCCTGCTCCTTCCTCTCATGACCAGCACATCTCAAGGTGCAATCAATGCACTTAACATTTACTTCCAGCCATACTACATTACTTGGTGTTATAATCCGTGAACAAGTGAAAAAGGGGTTATTGATGCATGGGATGAAGGATGCTGCATTGATTGTTTTTGAAAATAGTTCCCAGTAAGACTGTGACCACCAGCTTCTACAAATACCCTGCATCTCCAGGGTCAGCAACATTATGGGAGAGGGAGAACAGTCTCTCTAATCATGGCAGCTCCCTTCATTAATCTCTTAAAATGAGCCCAGAACTTTCTAAGCACTTTACATTTTACATTTGCTAAGCACTTTACATGCTTACAGAAACCCTTTGAAAGACAAATAATTGTCCTCCATTTACAGATAAAGGCCTATATTATTCAGAGAAAGCTGATAATTCAAACTCAGGACAGTTTGACTCCAAAACCCATGTTTCCAACCAGCATTATTATTTGTATTTCTGGGGCTGGTCTATATTTACGCTTCACTCAGTGGCAGTTCCTCCTGGAGTTTGGAAGATGGTGGTTAATATTCATGCTTTCAATGCTGGGATGGTTTTATATTTTTATGGTTAAGAAATTGGAGTCAAGTGAAATATGAATAACTCACTAGCCACCATCTCTACCCAACTGTCTTTATAGAGAATGTTAGAAAAATGAAGTTATAAAAACAGGTTTAAATTTTTAAATGACAATCTATATTTCTGATTTACAAAGCATTCCACTATTCTTTAATTGTAATAAATGAAAATACTGTAACTGTACTTAGCTGATATAACACTTTTCATTTGAGAGCTTTATCATTGCTGTCATTCATAAATCATCAAAATATTTTGCAAAGCAGAATTATTTAATAAATGGCCCCTCATGACATTTGAAATTAAAAATGCTGAATTCTTTTATATTTTAAAGTATCTCTATGTTTAGCAATAGAAAAAGAGCAGTAATTTTTTTTTTCCAAAACAAGAGTGAGGCTTACATGTCCTGGATCATTTTAACTGTACCTTCTATTCATCTATCTCACCTCCTAAACAATTAAAGTAAATTTTTTTTAAGTTAAACTCTACATGGTTAAATATATCCTGAGGACTTCCGGAACAAATACAGTGTTAACTTTGGCTAACAAAACATATAATGTTATTCCTACTATTATCATTCTAGTTCGAGACTTGTCTTCTTGTACCTGGATTATTGTAGTCATCTCCTAGCTGTACTTATTTCTAGCGCCCATTTCTCTTCTTCAAAACACATACATGTTCAGTATTGTGCTAATCACCCCTGGGGAGTCTCTTTCACTTTCTGAAGTGGCAACACAGATCTGGTCTTAATTCCCATGGAAAGAGCATATCAGTTACAGTCAGATAGCCCTAAACTGGAATCCTATCTGCTCTACTGATTAAACCTGAGCAAGTTACTTAACCCAGCTAACCTTTAGTTTCTCAAGAGAACCCTAAAATCTTACCATAAAATTAAATGAGATGAAGTATATAAATGAACATTCCTCATTTCCATATCCAGGACTGACACCCTATGGAAATTTATAGTTTCATTTCCCAAAAAAATGGTAGATAAGCCATGCATTATCTGCCAGTTTTGAAACAAGTTTTGTATCTCCCTATGCATTTTATCATGCATTCCCTCTGACTGGAATGTGCCTCTTTCCATATTTTTATCTGCCAAAAATATCAACTCTTTCTTGATCCAGCCTACCTTCTGAAATGGAGGACCTTCTAATGGCTCAGCCCTGTCATTTCCTAAGCTAAGGTCCTGAGTGGGGCAGGGTATAAAATAATACCTTACCCATCCTAGTGGTGAATGTGTGATAACATACGGGCATGGATGCCCACTAACCCACAGACTTCTCTTAATTTCTGCTATCTTTCTCTAGTATGTAAAATTGTTGATTACCTGTACTTTAAAAAATAGCACTCTGATCGTTCCATGTTAGTATTTCCTCCTAGCCCTGGGCTCCTATCTTCTTGTCTGGGATCCTGATGCTTCCTAATTTTTGATAGCTCCTACTCTAGAGGAGTATCACTACCTCTGATTGGGTCTTAATCTGCCTAAATGAATCCATACAAAATATCACACCTATTTATCTTGGCATCTTTACTTAAGAGAATGATACTATAGACTATCTACAAGGGTGGATTACAATCTTGATTTCTGTTGTGCTTCTTTGGGCATTATAATTTGGACTCTGGCTTCATCTTCTGGGGACAGATTTTACCATCAAGTAAATTTCTCTACCTACCCAGGTCTGCCTGTTTATTCTCCTTAGTCTATGCATTGAGAAGTGAAATCCCATCTTGCCTCATAGCCGTGTTCAGAAGCAATGAGCAACCCGTCATTCATACCTGGCTCAAATGCTTCCTCTCCTAGAATCTCTTACTTCTCTTCCAGAACTCTCCTTCATTCAAAGATATTTACTAAACATCTAGAATGTGTCAGGCACTTGGATGCAGCAGAAAAAAAACAAAATAAGCACACACAAACCCCGACACCATATTTATTCTTTTATTTTCAGTGTGGTTTACTGTATTTTCTTTCTTTTTTTTTTTTTTTGAAAGAAAGAAAAAGAGAGGAAAGAAGTGAGAGTGAAAGAAAGAAAGAAAAGAATGTAAGAGAGAAAGAAAGAGGAAGAGAAAGAGGAAGAGAGAACGGGATTCTTGTTCTATTGCCCAGGCTAGAATGCAGTCTAAAAATGGGTATTAAAAACCTCTTGTATGCCAATAATTGTGCTTAACAATGGAGACAGGAAGGAATAAGGGATGAAAATAACAAACAAGCAGCCAACCAAT
>CAUYLG010025863.1:0-20723 GCA_963573385.1 Cacajao melanocephalus | reverse complement strand
GAGTGGTACCAGCTCCTCTTTGTACGTCTGGTAGAATTCGGCTGTCAACCCATCTGGACCTGGGCTTTTTTAAGCGGGTAGTCTACTAATTGCTGCCTCAACTTCATTCTTTGTTATTGGTCTATTCAGGGTTTCAACTTCCTCCTGGTTTAGTCTTGGTAGAGTGCAAGTGTCTGGGAATTTATTGATTTCTTCCAGATTTACTGGTTTGTGTGCAGAGTCATTTGTAGTAATCTCTGATGGTAGTTTGTATTTCTGTGGAATCAGTGGGACATCACCATATTTTATTATACCACCTTCCCAGGACACAAAAGACTGCATCCCATCAGAAGGGCCCACTGACATTACAGAGCAATGGTCTTGAGCAACCCTCAGAGGACAGAAGCACCGCCATTCTGGAGGACCCCTGACAGATGGTATGGAACCTGCAGAGGAGCTAGAGTAACAGCTCTGGATGCCCATGGCAAGGGTCTTACAAAGTAGACAACTGCTGCCATCCCTAACTGCCCTCAGGGGCTGTAGATCAGAGGCAGCCTTGCCGTTGGAGCAAGGACTGATAAGAGCCTATCCATAGGCCCACACCCAGAGCTTAGGCCCCAGGTTTAATAGTAGATGGTCAGTAGCACAGAGCCCTGAACTTATCCTGTGTCACCCAAAATTAGTCTGTCAGCACTATTGTGGTGGCCCAACACCACAGGGTATCATGAAAAAAAGTGCCATACTGGTTAGTGGGTACAGTATACTCACCAGGCGTCTCAAACCCTGAGTCCCACAGATCTCTGGGGTATATGGCCAATCCAAAACATTCAGTAGAGGGTCAGAGAATATCCCAGGCTCAAATGAGGACCAGGGCACATGCAGGTCTAGATCCAGGGCTGGATGTGCCACACCCAGGTAGCAATGGTGGCCCCAGCCAATCTCAGGAACTAGAGGGAAACTGTGACAATTTTGAGGAAGTCGCTCCACGGTGCACTCTCCCCTGAGGCTCAGTGTCCGGGGTGGGGGTCCTGCTGGCAGGAGTCTGAAGGCAATATTGGAAACTGGCACTTGTGATAGGCTGTTAACGGGATGCTGACTTGGAAGACACATTTAGTTGGGGTTAATATAGGCATTTGGATTGCCATCACTTTCATGTATAATTAAGTTTCTGCCAGATATCCCAGTGTAAAAAAATGTCTTCCAGGAATTTCTACTAACACTGTACCAACTCACTCAACATTGTGATGCACAGGAGCAGGGCCAGACACCACAGTATGGTGTGACATTGTGCAAAAACAATGTGTGTCACAGGTAGTGGTGAGAAACCCAGTTAAAAAGTAGGGAGTCAGAAGATAGTCTGTGGGAAAGTTTGTCAATATTAATATCTCACTTATGAAATGAACATGATAGAAATTTCCCCAAATTTAACAATAATTTTAATAATTTACATGAAATTACCAATAATGAGTTGTGAGATCAAAGAAGCTTCTAAACATGTCAAGAGTGAGACTGAACTATTTTCTATACAGAAAATGTTACAAAATACTGTCACTTAATAAGATAGCCAAAGAATCATTAAGGTCATTTTATCAATCCACCATGTCTTCCAGGTCTTCCATTTAGCACCCTTGATACTCTCTGGCTCCTGACATATTTTACGTCCAAGCTCCTTCCCACAGGAGTTTTGTAAGGCACTTAACAGTTAATTTGAGTTAATTTGGTAAAGTAATTTGAACTAAGGAGTTTGGCTGGTTAATAATGACTTCAAATAGTATCATCTCCCTATTCTGGTTTGCAGGTTAACACTTTTTTGTTGTCTTTTTTTTTTTTTTAAGGCAGAGTCTCACTCTGTCACCCAGGCTGGAGTGCAGTGCCATGATCTTGGCTCACTGCAACCTCTGCCTCCCGGGTTCAAGCAATTCTCCCTCCTCAGCCTCCTGAGTAGCTAGAATTATAGGTGCGCACCACCACGCCCAGCTAATTTTTGTATTTTTAGTAGAGACAGGGTTTCACCATGTTGGTCAGTCTAGTCTTGAACTCCTGACCTCAGGTGATCCACCTGCCTTGGCCTCCCAGAGTGCTGGGATTATAGGTGTGGGCCATTGCACCCAGCCCTGGTTTATATTTTAACCAGCATTTTTCAGTGCTTTGATGCAGCATTTTCTCAATTTTGGTTTAGTGAAGATCAACCAAAAATATAGGAAAAATATTATAAAGATATCCTACTCTATTAATAGAGCTATGTTTCTGAGTTTTGTGATGTTTATAGCAGTAACATTTATATTTTGTAGTTGCTGTGATTGCTTTTCTCCTAAACACATATTAACTTTAATGCCCAATTTTGAGTTTATTTTTTAAAGAAGACCCTCAAAATTATGTACATTTCTAAGTTCACAATGCCTAGATCCATCTCTGTTACTAAGGCCTATCTTACAGAGCTTCAAAATAGCTGAGTTGTCAATCGAAATTTGTAGTTAGCTATATAAAAAAGACATGTAGATTTATGAGTTCCTCTGGGTAGCAAGTACAGCATTTACTCCCCAAAAGGAGTCATTCACATATAAAATCAAATAAATACATATATTCTTATCAAATGAGACTTTCACCAGTTGTAAACATGCACACGAATAATTCCTAACCTCTTCATTCTGTCAGAAGGCTGAAAAATATTGTGCCTGGCAAAGTTTCCTTTTCCTGAAAATTCATTTTTAATTCCTAAGAAAGGTTTACATTAATTTCATCTTTGTTTTCCTACCAGCTCCTACTTTTATGGAATTCTTTTGGGAGAAGTTCCTAAAGTATCGAGGACTATTATAGTCAGCTGTGCAGGGTTGGGCTAAGGGCCAATATGGGAAGGCCAGGAGGTCAACAGAACTCCGGCTGGGTTCTGCCTAAGCCTCATTCTCTGAGGGATGGTTCTACACTTCATCACTGGGGAAACTGTCTCCCACAGCTCCATGTGCTGTATATGACCAAAAACACACCACAGTGGAATTTGAATGTTTGAGTTTAGGGTGGTCACTTTTAATGCAGCAGATGGAAGAGAAGAGTAGAATGCCAGTGGGAGATATTAGAAAGCTGGAACGCTTTAGCGTTAATCTTACATAATCTGATTTTAAAATAGTTCCCCTGGGACAAGTCAGGAGTAAAACAAGGCACATCCTGTTGCAGTCAACATGAAAAGAATTAGTTATGAGCAATGCCTTACTCTAGATTTAGTTTCTGCAATTATACATGTTTTTAGTGTCTGAATTTGTCTCAGTCAAGGTAATTATCATGAACTATACTAACAACCTCTCCCCCGCAAAAAGGTGAAATCTCAGTGGCTTAAAATAAAAATTTATTTGTAACCCATAGAAAGTCCAGTATGTATGCTTGTGTGACTCTACTCCACACGGTGACTCAGGAACCCAGACTGCTTCAATCATGTGACTCTCCTGTCTTATTGCCCTGGTAGAATATAACTGGCATATGGGAGGGTTGAAAAAAATGCAGGAATGTGCAGGACTTTCTGTATACATCAGGACGAGAGATGAAGTTTATCACCTCTGCCCACATTGCACTAGTCAGAACTCAATCACATGGCTTTATCTAGCTGGATGAGACACTGGGAAATATCACTGAAATGTGTGCAAAGAAGTGAAAGGAAACAGGTTTGGTGCCACACTAGTGGTATCACCATAAACCAGCTAAACTCCGAATTTGAGTATCAGTTCTCCATATACCAAGAAACACTTCTGTATGCTGAGTACATGGCTATATACTGTAGTTCTTCCTCTTAAAGATGCATAATTTACATGACAATATTACAGGTCCTGAGAAATCCTGCAGTAAAGACTCAGGGTTTTTTGTTTGTTTGTTTGTTTGTTTATTCTATTTTTTCCAAACTTTTCGACCATGCAATTTATTTGTTATTTGTTATTTTTTGGGTTTTGGTTTTATGATTTCTTTTTGTTTTTGTATAACTTTTACACAAGTCATGAAATATTTCTAAGGTAAGGAATTGAAAGCCCAAGAGGGAGCCAGTGAGGGCAACAGTTGAGGAAGGGGATCTTTTCATGGCTTCATGACCTGTCTTCTCTCTGTCTGTGGGGCCATCATCGGTTTCAATTTTTTATTCTTTCTATGGTTCAACTTCACATGCGTTTGTTGAGCTCCTAACTCAATGTTTTATCAGTCTAAATCAATTGCCTCTCTAGTGATAAATAAATAAATAAGAAAGAAATAAGAATCTAAACAACCAGTCCCCTTGAGGAGAATTCCAACTTCTCTTTCATTTCAATTAAAGAAATTTCGGCATCATTGTTTCTTTTAGTTTGTTCACATCAAAAAAAAATTAAATCAAATTTAAAATTTTCCCACTTTAGGCTTTGCACTTAAAGAGAAAAGAACTTTGTCCTCTCAGAGGGAAGGACTTTTAGAAAAAAGTAAACCAAATAAATCCAATAAGCCCCCTACCAGTGATCCCCCTTCTCCTCTGGCTTTTCCCTGCTGGGGAATAAAAATAAACTTTCTGCTTGACTCTCTCTTGCTGACAGTCTCTTCTAACTGCATCACAAATTGAACTTTAAAATAAATAAATGAATAGAAGCAGCTGCTACGGAATGGGAAATCCAGAGATATATGAGTAGGACTTTGTGAGAGAAGAAACCTCAGCATCAACTGATCTGAAAACATCCAGTCAGTGTTTTTCACATGGCCCTAATCTACATGGGGGAAATAAAGGTGTTTTCAGCAATCATGGGTGATCACAACAAAATGAAAACTTGAAGCTTTGTATAGATGATCCACCAAAACTAGACAGTAGAAAGAAATTTAGGATAACCTTGACCAAGTCTATCTCATGCCAAGTAAGAAAGAATCCACAAAAAAGCAACCCCCAAGAGGACAAAAGACAGCCCCAGCCTGGTTGTTGAAGTCACTGGATTGACTGGAAACAGTCATCTGTGGTCTGACGAATGGTAACCCCTTACCTAAAAGTACTTCTCATTGACCAAACATGATGCCTCCAGCCACATGAGCTTTGAGCAAGTCTCCAAGTAAGCCATAAACTCTTTGGAAACTGAGAGCATTTTTAATACTATTTTATATCCCTCACAATGGTTGAAAAACTTGCTTTGTTTTCATGTGATTCTCATGCCTCAGCCTCCCAAGTAGCTGAGACAACAGGCATGCACCACCATGCTTGGCTAATTTTTGTACTTTTAGTAAAGACGGGGTTTCGCCGTGTTGGCCAGGCTGGTCTCAAACTCCTGAGCTCAAGTAATCTGCCCAACTCAGCTTCCCAAAGTGTTGGGATTACAGGTGTGAGCCATCACACTCAACCTGGAACACCTGCTTTATTCAATAAATGTAGTATACAGATTGTGGGTCACAAGCTATGATTTCCAGGTCCTCGTCTTATTATCTCTTAGCCATCTAATTTAGGTAAGTCACAATTGCATAGGGCCTGTTTCTTTATCTGTATAGTTAACATCATAAAAATCTTTCGTACCTCTAGCACAGAGTTGTTAAAGAATGGAGTACAGTGCCAGAGGTGGAGAACTGGACAGAGGGCAGCATACATTATGGGGCTTCAGGACCCCCTTCTCACTTCAGCTCCAGCAGCTCCACTTACATCTATTTCATATCTTGGAATTCCATGTAAATTTTAGTATAAAGAAAGCATTGCAATCCTTAGAAATATTTGGAAAACTACTGTGTGAGAATGTGCCTGCTAAACTGAGAAGCAGTGTAACTTATTTTTACAGTATTGTATTGAGGTATAATTTACTTCTTAAAGAAAAATATACACATCTCAAACACACACTCAATGACTTGTTTATGTATGTATGCATACTCTTTATATATCACTCAAATAAAGATATTGAACATTTTCTTTCCTTAGAAAGTTCCTTCATTTCACTTTCCATTTAATAGCCCTCTCTTTCTGTGTGTCTACACACACACACACACACACGTGCGCGCATGCACACACACACATACACACACCCCTACCCTTAGGCAACCACTGAGCTGAGTTCTATAGCCACAGATTATTTTTGCCTTCATATAAATGCAATCATGTAGTATGTATGCTTCTGTATCTGGCTTCTCTCTCTCTCAGCATAATATCTATAAGACTCATCCATGTTATTACATATAGTTACAGTTAATTTTTCTCTGTGCTACATAGTGTTCTCTCATATGAAAATGCCGTAAACTTCTTTCTCTATTAACATGCTGAAAATCTACGGAGCAGTTTCCAGTTTGGAGCTATTACAAATAAAGCAGCTGTCAATATTCATATTTAAGCTTTTATGTGGTCATCTGTTTTTATTTCTCTTGGATAAATACTTAATGGAATTGGTAGGCTATAGGGTAAGTCTATGTTTAACTTTATAAGAAAATCAATTTCCCCAAGTGTTCACATCATTTGATACTCCCAACAGCAAAGTAAGAGCATTTTCATTGTTCACATCCTCACCAGCATTGGGTTTTTAATTTTAACAAGTTTAATAGGCTCAAAATATCTCATTGTGGTTTTAATTTGCATTTCCTTGATTTAAGCACATGCTAATATACACATTACCCATTCTAATAGCCTTTCTGGAGGACTGTTAATATTTAAGTGTTTTGCCCATTTAAAAATTGTTGCATGGTTTGTCTTTTTATCATTGGTTTGTAAGAGTTCTTTATATACTCTGAATAAGAGTTCTTTATCATATATATATATATATGTATATATATATATGTAAATGTAAATATAGTTAATATTTTTTCCCTGTCTGTGGCTTTTCACTTTCTTAATAGTGTCTTTTAAGAGCAGAATGCTTTTAATTTTTATGAAGTCTCATCTAAAAATTATTTGCCTATATCAAGATAGGCAAAAAGATATTCTCTTATATTTTCTTGCAGAAGATTTACAAATTTAGTTTTTATATTAAGGGCAATGATAAGAAGTATATATTTTCATTTGTTAGTTTCTTATTGGCTATTAAATAAGATGTCTGAGGTTGAGAAATGTCATTTGGGCAACTTGTTTCAAGACTTAGACTCTTGCAGATAGATATCTATTAACACCTGTAAGAATCAATAAGAGTATTTAAGTCTAATCTCATTCCATTTTTCCACCTGGCAAGTTGTAAAGAGTTTGAAGTAGAGCAGCCTGACAGTGAAAAGGGGCATGCTAGACAACATCCATAATAATGGCAAGACAAGAGTCTTGCCAGGACTTTCCAAGCAAACTCGGGCATATCATCACTCCAGATTCAAGTCTTCTAACTGAATCATCCTAGATAGTTCCCATTAAAATAATTCAATCAACATTAAAAATTCCCATTAAAGCAATGGTTAAATATCATCCTAGATAGTTCCATTAAAATAATTCAATCAACAGTTATTAAGTTCCGCAGAACTGTTTATTTCAACTACCAAAACAGTAGTGAGGTGTCAAAAACAATTGAATACTGGACTCTTCAGTATTCCCTCTTAGGTCTGGACCAAAGAACATCAGACATGGTTTGAAAATCAAGACTTGTGACTTTTGCATCCTTAAACACTCACTGTCGAGACTGAACAAAGAATGTTCAACCCTGGTGTTCCATGTCTCCTTTGGGGAGCTCTTCTAAAAAGATATATTGTTACTGCTCCAGTTTGCATCACCATTTGGTTTAATTATTATTCGTAATTGAGAAATAATTAGATAAAACGATGATGTAAACCCCAGTGGAAAATAGACATCTCTTAAGAACTCTAATGTTTTCCATCACTTAAAAGGAAGGAGATATGACTTACTGGAGGAAAAAACTAATTAGAAAAGCAGACACATCTTCTCCCTCTCCTCATATTTCAGGCACGCTGGCAAGTGCTCAAGAATGATCAGAGAGTGGCCTATTTCTCAAGGACCCCAGGAGAGCATGATAAATTTAAATCATCATCTCAGGAAAAGTGCCTTGAGCACTTATCTTTGCCATTTTATAATCTTCAGTCAGAAGAGAGAGCTTGGCTCTCCAAACTGGCAAAGCCATACAAAATTTTGGCTGAAGAAATGCTGGGGTAACACCCACACCAAAGCAAATCCAGGAAAGTTAGGATTCTTGCCAAAAGAAACACATTTGAGAAAAGTGAGAAGACAGAAATGTTTAAGACAATGCTGTCCCCCAGAAAACTGAAAACAAGACTTACCCAGGGACACAAATCAGAAAAGTTTGACAATACAAGGAGATGAAAGGGAAGTGATTAGATGTTCAGATGTGGGTCTAGCAACTTCAATACCCTAAGTAAATCTCTCTAAAACCCTCTGTCTAGAATTAGATCATTGGATTTTAAAAGGTGGATTAACAATAACAACAAATAAAAGTCAGGTAACTTCCCAAGATAAAAAAAATAACAATAAAGCAAATATTATAAAAATGGCATCCCAATGAAAGCCATATTTAAATATTCCCACTTTAAAATGTAAATATTTATTAATAAACTATAATGTAGTTATTTGAAGATGACAAACAGGAAGATCTGAAAAGAAAGAACTAGGATATCAAATATACAAAAATGCCCTTAACCCTTTCTCCCAGCTGGTCCAGTTAGACAGCCATCCCTCAGTAATCAGACTAAAATGTAAATCTGCATTTCTAAGACTCAATTATTGGCTGTAAGTCAGAATTGGTTAATGATCTTAGATTAGTCTCTCTATAGCATAATGCTACAATGTAAACTTATCTAGCCACAAATATTAATCCTGAATTAAATCATCATTAAAGAGTTAATGAGTTCTGAGCATTCGAGGACAATCTGATCCTGAATAGATGTCCTCTATTCTTCACTTTCCCCGCATCCTGTAGCCACACCAGAGCAATCTGGTTCAACTTTTTTTGTAACAGTGTTTTTCATTTGCCATGGGCCCTTGGGTCATGTAACCCGAGGATGCCCAGATGAACCAAGCATGTAACCACCGGGGGAACCTAAGTGCTGGGACCAAGGAGCGGGGACCGATGAGTGCACAGCATAAGGCAAGATCTATTGTCCAATCAGATAGAGCTCTGGCATCACCCCATGGCAGAATGCAATCAGATCCCACCTCCCTGCACCATTTCATTGCAAGATCTAGTCAGACCACGACTCATTACCCTATGCTTATAAAACCTGACCCAGCCCCTGGCTTGGGGAGACACTGCTTTGGGAGCTGTCTCTGGTGTTCTCCTTACTTGTTACAAGTAATAAAATTCCCTTGCTAAATCCTCCTTGGTTGTGGTCATTGGGTTGACACCCACCAGGCAACTAAACCAACCCATTGTGTGGTGACAATCCCTTCATTTATGAAGAGAGTGAATTCCCAAACTTTTTCCAAGGTTAATGGAAACCCTTAGCTATAGGACGTGGAACATACTTGGAACTGCCACTCCAAGTTATACAAAAGTATCTACTGAATTACCACTTAGTAAAGCTCTCTGTGTTTGGTAGTGCGACATATAAATCAATGAGTATTGCAGACAAAATGAGCTACTGTGGGGAAAGGTTTCTCTGAGGAGTGTGACTTTGGTTTAGTCTCGAAGGTTAGGCAGGTGGTAAAGAAGTGGGAGAGCAATCCTGGCAAAGGCACTTAGATCTGTTTGCACCCAACACGCATAAGAGACTGAGAGAGAAGGAGGAGGAATCTGGTAAGAGCAAGGCACTCCTGTGGTGCAGAATCGGGAGTGGGAAGGCAGACAGTGTGGGGGTCCGGACTGTGGAATGTCTTCCACACAGTGTGCACGAGCTTTCATAAGTGGTGGCGACTCCTTGGAAAATTAAAGAAGTACAATCTAAGACTTGTCTTGCAAATATACCTTTTGATAATATTCATTTCTTTTGGATTTTTAAAGAAAGATTCACAACTAATAAGAGTGTGTGGGAGGAAGGGGGAACTGATGGCATATGTTCATTGGGAGCTTCTTGTGAATGGTAAAGAATCAAATCAAAAGCACTGGACCAGATTCTCCCAACTGATTCAGGCTTATTCATCAAACTAGGGGTCATTTTCAATGAGGTAAATAAATGCAAATGCCTGCCTGTACTTGACATTAGCTGTCTGACCTCTACATTGGTCCCTATTTTGATTGACATGACTTTAAAATCCATGATCCACTTCTCCTCCCATCACTAGTGTGCCGAAAAAAACTGGCTCTCTAAAAAACAAATGTCCTGTTTGGTAGCATTTTTCTATTTCCATTGTGTAAATAACCCCTCCATGACCAATTTTAAGCTTCCAACATGAGGGAGGTCACTAAAAATAGCGTTAAAAAGAGATGCACAAAACTGACTCTTGCAAGCTGGAATAACCACTTCTCGCACACCATTAAACCAACTCCTAATCTTTTCTTCTTTGAAATGCACTTACCTTGTACCTTTCTTCTAAGGTTTGGTCTCCTCGGGCATCCTAGGGTGAATATTGCTTGAGATGAACTTGCCTGTGTTCCTATGAAGTTTACTGAGTTTCTGTACATCCTCCCACAAAACATCCATAAATCTGGAAACAAGAAGGGCACAATGGCCCATTCACTCTCTTTTCACATCTTTACTGGTCTCAAGAAGGATGGGAAATGAGTGGGTTAATTTAAATCCATCTCCTCCTTCTAAAGTAACAACTGAAAACTCTCACCTAGCTGAGAGTGAGTTACTATTGTTAGGTTCAAAACAGAAAATGATGCGTTGTCTTTTCTACAGTATGCCAGATGTGAAAAACAGCTCAAACTCCCATTTTGGAAATCTCCTTATTTATAAAATTACGTTTACAGTTTTGTCCATGTATACTATTCAGTATAGAATGTTTGGAAATAAAGAGCTCAACATTTGTTTGTTTTTTCTCTTCAGTAATTCTTTTGTAATTAGTGTCAAGCAATTCTTTCAAAATCAGGAGTAAAAATACGTTAAGACTGTTTTGTTCTTTCTTTGTTGAAACATGATTTAATGTTTATTATCATAATTTTGATTGCTATTGCACCACCTCAAGTGATATATTTTTTACTCAGTGAGCTATTATTTGGCTTACACTCATGATTTGCGCATTAATACCATTCAAGGTTATACAATAACAATCAGAAATTATTATAATAAACATTGAACCACATTTCAACAAAAAGTGATAAACTCATATAAGTTTTTTTTAATCTTTTCATTAACAAAGCATCTTATGCTTCAGTGACACTTTAATTACCAAGAAATTACCCAAGAAAATATGTAATTATTTCTAGTAATTGACAGTGACTCTATATGCAACACTTCTTTATAGTAAAATAATCACAAAAATGTGGCCTTTTTTCCCAGACGTGGTTTAATTGATTGTATTCTCTCTTTTGAGTAAAATGGTAATACAAATATATATAATCACTAATTCAATTGAGAACTGTTTAGTAACCTCAAAAATAATTTTTGACAATGACCAGTATTAATAGAATTATCTTGGTACGTTTAGGGTAATTGTTTAGATTTCTTATTCTATCCCAATGTACTAACACATGCTCTTTCTCAGAGTGGCTTTGCTAGTCTTTCCAAAACCGTATGAACATTGGAAAGAATATTCCCTAAAGTGGCTATTCAAAGGATCAAAATCCTTTGCTTATGTATGAATATTCATTAAAAGAAAAAGGGAAAACTTCTTTCTCAAAATCTAAAGCCTTGCGCGGGAGAAATTCATTTTGATCTTTGCTACCTTTAACATTTCAATACTTTATGATTCTATAAAATCTATTCATAATGTAGACACATTCTTTAAACAAAGAAAGAAAACCAGTGGTTCAAATGTGTCTCTATCTCCCCACTTCCTGTTTTTTTCACCTGACAGGTTGGTCTAACAAGAGCCTTCACTCAAGAGCCTTAACACAACTCTTTCCATAAATGTCTGTTTTCTGTTACTTCCCCACTGCTCCTTTTCTTCTCCGAGTCAGGGCAAAACATCTACTAAATAAGCTTTTGTCTTCACACACTGTTTCTTTTGAAACTGACCAACGAAGTGGATTTTTTAAAAAACTAATAAGAATATACAACCATGACCCAGATGATAACATTTTATCAATACAGTTTAATTTGAAGAAAAATAAATACAGTTTTCTACACTATAGAGAAGGACTGAAATGTTTGTCAACTCTGCGCATTGCAGAACATCCTCCTGCACACTTCTGTCTTCTTTGTAAAAATCACCTTCAGGAGTTATTCTCCTACTGCAATTTTATGAGAAAGCCCACAAATCTAAAATCACGGTAATAAAAGCCTGACTTCTGCTTCGCAGCCTCTGGATTAGTGTGGGAGGCTATTTTGGGAACTATGGATCCCCAAATATTCGTAGAAGCCACTTGAAGGGATGGATAGTGAGAAGAAGCAGAAGACAAGGTAAGCGATGTGTCCCCAGTCTTTTGTCACACAACCAGTGGCTCTCTGAATTTATCTCTTGTTTATATCGGGTTTTCTGGTTATAATTTGAGGAAAACCATCATTATCTCTCAGTTCATAGATTAGAAAATGGAGTTTTTTTGTGAATATAACAGATTTGCCCTGAGTCAAACACCTGCTCAATGGCAGCGTCAGGTCTAGAATACAGTACATGTGACCCTCAGTCCAGTGCTCATTTTCCTAGGTGTCTCTATCCTGAGACAGAAAAGTGCTCCAGCATTTTGTTTCATAGTCTACAGGCTGCTCATCAGACTTACTACCATGCTTCCTCAGGGAGATAAATTCAGCCAGAGAGAGATCCGAAGCAACAGGCATCACTGAACAAAAATACTGGCCCTGAATCAGGACCTAGCTTAATGTAATAGACCAGAGCATGTAATATAATCCTGTCTCTCTTGATCCATGCTCCAGACAACTAGCCAGCCATGCCCTTGGGAGACTGTGAGTTGACATCTATAATGTTTAGATGCAAAGTAGGGCTTACTGCTCCTTATGTAGATACCTCACTCTTCATCTGCAGAAATCTTAAGCAGGACATCTAGCACAGTGTTTAACATGGACGGCAATAATGCCTCAGGCCTTGAGTTCCCATTCTAGTCCAATCTCCTACTATAAATGCCAGGCATCTCCTTTCATCCTATCCTGTTCACTACAATATTCATCTTCTACCCCTTACTGATGGAGAATGTGGGGTTTTTCCCAATAGAATGGGAAGCCTGAAAGTGTAATACTTGCAGAATAATTTTTCCTGTGTTTGTTTTTCCCTTGCCTCGATAAATTTTTAGTTTGACAGATAGAAAGGGCTTTCTGTTTTTCTATGTGCTAGAGAGGGTCTCATCACTCAACGAATCCCATGAGCTTTTACATTCTCAGCACTGTGTCCTTCTTCTGACCTTAAACTTCCTCACTGCCTGGAAATAAAGCTTTTCATGAGAACTCACAAAGCCCTACCAGCCGAGTTTGACAATGAGACAGGCAATGCACAGGGTAGATTATCACTGGAGGAAGCTGCAACTTCCTCATCAAACATCGTTTGTTTAACAGAAAACCTAGGAGTCTACCATAAGTTAACAGACTTGCCCCCTTACCTGCAGCAGCTTATAATTTCTTAGGAACACAGAGCACAGTGGCACTTAGAGAAAGAAATGACTTTACTTCTATTTGCATTCGATATACCCTCCCCGTTTCTGGCATGGAAGGATCCTAAGTTGCTTTCAGTCTCACTTCAGGGAAAGCCCATCAGCTACAGCAGAAACACTGTATCCCTTATACTACTTCTGTTTGGGATTCCATATAAGAGGCCCCAGGAGGAGCAGAAAAAGAGGGGGGCAAGAAGCCACACCAAGGAGGAGAAAATTGACCTGTCCTGAGCACCCCTGGCGGGTTCCTGAGTCATTGAATGTAGCATATGGTTTGCCAATGACTCAGTAAGGGACCACTGGAAAGGTTCTTAACCTGCCTAACTGCCATTTCCTCATCTTTAAAACAGGACCAATTGCACCTACCTGTGTGCAACAACTGCTATGACTTTCAGGCAAGAGAAAGAATGAGAAATGATTGGCTCAGTGCTGTTCCAAGCTTGGTTGTTAATATTATTTAATGTCCTTTCATCTTGTTAAGAATCCTGTGAAGCAAGTGTTAGTCCCATTGCACAGCTGAGCAAAATAAAGCACAGAATGTAAAGGAGCTTGGGAAGGTGGAGTGCCGGGGCTCAACACCAAAGCCATGCCACGCATGGGAGCCCAGGAATCTTGTGGTTGGCAGCCTCTATAGAGAAGTTTAGATTCCCAGATTTTCTGATAGATGAGCAGAGAAAGAAGGCAGTTAAGCCTACATCTACCCTTGGGTTGCAGGTTCCTAACCTCTTAGCAAGAGGAAACAGCTTAGTCCAGGCATCAAAGAGAAATGTAATCCTGATAAGGAGAAGATCAGATCTTTCCCAAAACCATGTACAGAGGACTTTCCTACCCAGAGGCTTGGTAGATTCACTTGCCTGTGAGATTCGGGAGCCCACTGTATAGGGAGCCACCAGACTGTAATTGTTTCTTGTTTAATTTTCCACCTAGTATGAACTGAGTCAAGATTCGGGCCACTGTACTTCAAATAACACCCAAGTTATTGTTCCAGATATTGTGGTTCAGTTATTTGGTCAAGCAAGAATAGCCTACAATATTTAAGTCCCAGATTCATTGTAAACAAAGAAAATCCATCAAAAAGGGAATATCTCAAGAGAAATCCTTTTCAGGCTTTCATTACAGACTGCAAAGGATAAAAATCTTTCATCTTGCTGGTGGTTTCATGTCCCCATACGCATTTACAGTGAGGTGATTGTTTTGCTCAGCTGAAGGCTTATCTAGGCTTTGAAGCAAGCCCATCGAAACAGTGGCTGTTGAATATGTGTGTGGATCCTGGAAACCCTTCAGGGTCACCCAGCTTAACGTCCAGACCCAGTACAGTGCCAAAGACACAAAATGTTGTTAAACTGTCACTCCTAGACATTCAAGCTCTCTCAGCTACCGGATGGATATTTTATCAAGCAGCTGCCTCTCCATTTTAAAAACTCTGAGTTAGAAGGAACTTGCTTCCTTCAGGTCTCACAGACTCAGTGTGGAGCCTTAGATTAAGTGTGTAATTGCTCCATGCCTCTCTTTAGATATCTGTAAAGTGGGAAAAAGTCACTGTCCTTATCTTTCAGGGCTTGGATTAGCCAAGGTTATCTAGCAAAATAGAAACACTAGAAGCAATAGTATGTCTGTGTGTATATACATACACACACACACACATACACACACACACACAGAAAGAGAGATTATTTTAAGGAACGAGTTCACATAGTCATGGGAAATGACGAGTCCAAAATCTGTGTAAGATCCACAGGCTGGAAATTCCAGTAAGAACTGATGTTACTGTCTGAATTCCATAGGGCAGTAGTAGACTGGGAAGTGAAGCAGGGTTTCTATGTTGCAGTCTTGAGGCAGAATTTCTTCTCTTTGAAAAATCTCAGTCTTAAGGCCTTCAACTGATTGGATAAGAACTACCCACCTATGGATGGCAATCGGTTTACTTAAAGTCAATTCATTCTAAATTAATCACATCCACAAATACCTTCAAGCAGCATTTAGATTCGTGTTTGACCAAAAAGCCAGGTACCCTCACCTAGCCAAGTGGATACATAAAATGAACTATCACAGGGTCATTTCAAAGTTCACATCACATGAGTTCATGCATAGTAAAAGAATCTCAAAGATGCAAAGAACTGCACAAATATAGTTATTTAGTAAATAACAAACTCCTGTGTGACATGGGGCTTTGAGGAATGTAGAGATGAATAAATCAAAAGATTCGCCTTCAAGGAGCATACCCTCCAACCGAGATGCCAAGATTAAATGCACAGGAAGGGAACCGCTACTAGGCTGCTTGAGGAAGTGCTGAAGGAACAGTGTGAAGACCTGGGAACCTGTAGGACAGAGAGGTTGCTGCAGACCGGAGGATCCCAAGGAGCCTGTTGGAAAGAAACTGCTTTTCTGGAAAGGTCCTTCCAGACACTTACTCTACCCTCATCCCAATTCTGTCTCCTTTATCACTCTCTCTTATGAACTTTACTCTTGTTTTTTTTTAATAACATATTGCAATATATGATTATTCATTTATTTGTATGTCTCACTGTTCAATAGTGAGTTGTGAAAATTAAAATTTCACAACAGCAAAAGGGCCCTGTATATTGTTGTCACCACTGTCTCCCTAACGTCTTACATAGTACTTGGCATGTGATGGCTGTGAAAATTATAGTCAGTGAATGTTTGAATAAATGAATATATATGAGTTTTCTCTACAGCAAAATTTTACCAGCTTTTAATTATTAAAAAATTCAAATTTACAGAAAAACTGAAAACTGTGCCATAAGCAACCAAATCTCTCTCTCTAATCAGTGTGCGTGTTTCTCATTTGTTAATCTCACTAGTTTTATTGCTAAATTATTTGAAAGTAAGTGACTGGTGTCACTTACTTTCTTCTTTAAATATTTCAGCACACCTCTAATAATAAGGTGTCTGCTCTGCAGAACCCCAATACCATAAGCCAGCTTAAAGAAACTAGCAATAATATTCCACTCTCCTCCAATATATAAAACACATTCAGAGCTCACCAACTGATATTTAAGGCTCTTTTTACTTTCAAACTAGTTTCCAATCAAGATTTTAGAATCTTGGGAGGCCGAGGTGGGTAGACCATCTGAGGTCAGGAGTTCAAGACCAGCCTGGCCAATATGGTGAAAATCCGTCTCTACTAAAAAGCAAATATTAGCCAGGTGTGCTGGCAGGTGCCTGTAATCCCAGAAGTTACTACTCCGGAGGTTGAGGCATGAGAATCACTTAAACGTGGGAGGCAGAGTGAGCCGAGACCGCACCACTGCACCCCAGCTTGGGCAACAGAGTGAGACTTAATCTGAAAAAAAAAAAAAAAGATTCTGAAAGCCCCTAACCAACCCATACACAAACACATTATTATTCTTGTTACTATTATTTTTATTACTTTGTACTGAAATCTTGAAGTAATTCAATTGTCCTCTAGAGTGTTCCACATTCTGGATTTGTCTGCTTGTCTCCTTATGATGTCATTTAACTTGTTCTTCCAGTTCCCACATATACTGGAAACTAGAAGTCAGACCTAATACCTTGATTAGATTCAGTTAAAGGTGTTTTCTAAGAATGATTGATAGGCAATGCTTCTTACTTAATATTGCATCCCAACAGGGTGCACACAGTGCCAACTTGTTCACCACTGAGGACACCAAGGTTAATCACAAGATCAAGATGGTGACCACCTGATTTGTCTGCTATATTGGGGCATTCTCCCCCTTCGTACTAGCAGGAACTCATTCAAGCAAACGTTCCAAAATTTATTTATAATTGAAATCCAAGTTAAATTCCTTTCCCTAGGACTTAATGCAATCCAAAATGCTTAGTTTATTTGTAGAACTTCTTTATCCCTTTTCTTTTAGGGTGGATGGCTGTGTGAAGGGTTCTTCAATTACCTTTGCAGGAAAATGTTGCTGAGCTTACTCAAGTCATCATGTATTTTAAAATAAAACCACCCCTCCATATATTTAAAAACAGCATTTTGTACAAATCTTTAACTATAGCATTTTTGCTCAGCATTAATTACATATATCAACTTTTCATTTTTCCTGTAAACTGATATTATTTATTAAACTCACAAGAAAAGACACAATTAATCTTTATGATTCATTGTTTTTCCTGCAAAGAACTAAAGCATAAACTAAGTTGAATTTTTAGTGTTTTTTTCTTTTTCTCCTGCTGGGACTGTATAATTGGGTTAGATCAGTACTGCTCAAACCAGAGGACCACTGGGAGTATGCAGCGGAGAGCTGGAGGGACTCCATAAACGTGGAGCCTCTTTCTGAAGCATCATTTTTCCTAAATGGTAAGTAATTTGAAAGATCTTTATGTACCAAAATAAACTCAGACATATTACAGAATTAAATGCAAAACTTACATGAATTTAAGGAGAAAACATAAGGCCATTTTGCCTAAGCCACTAGTCACAACCTTCTCTACTTCCTGTCACTTTCCCACGGTCTCCCCACATCCCTGACCCACAGGGTGTCACTCTCCTCTGCTCTTTGAAGTCCTTGGTTAACTAAAGCACCTGGCTAAAATTTAAATCAACAAAAGAAAATTCTTCTGAAAAAAGTTATTGAAGATTTCTTTCTTTTTTTTTTTTTTTTCATTTCTTTTTGAAATGGAATCTCGCTCTGTCACTCAGGCTACAGTGCAGTGGTACGATCTCGGCTCACTGCACCTGTCTCTTGGGCTCAAGCACTTCTCCTGCCTCAGCCTCCTGAGTAGCTGTGATTACAGGCATGTGCCACCATGCCTCATGAATTTTTGTATTTTTAGTAGAGACAGGGTTTCACCATGTTGGTCAGGCTGATCTTGAACTCCTGACCTCAAGTGATCTGCCTCCTCAGCCTCCCAAAGTGCTGGAATTACAGGGGTGAGCCACTGCGCCCAGACAAAAATTTATGAAGATTTCTAACAGCCAATGTCTCCAGCCCTATCCTCTATATGAAAGATGTAAGTATGGGAAATAGAGATTGGGTATATAAGAGCCCTTCCATTTTTAATGATTCAATAAATGTCATTGACCTTCCTGCACTTCCATGCAAGAGCAAGACGCCTATGAATCTCAGTTTCTACATCCTCTTATCTCCTACACACCATCTTTTCCTGAAAGAACATTTATAAAGGGTTGGTTGTGCGCCAGGCACTTTCCAAGCACTCTATTAGTGAAAATTCACTTCACATCCACCTAATAAAGTAGGTACTGAATATTCTCGCCATTTTACGGATGAGGAAAGGGAGGCATGAAGAGCTTAGTGACTTGCCCAATGTAGTTGGGAACCGCTGAAGCCAGTATTTGAAATGAAGCCGTCTGGCCTTTTAATGATAACACCTGGCCCAGGCTTTGCAGTTAGTCAGAACCCAAAGAATGTGTTTGATAATTGTGTTGATATAGCAAGGAAATTGGAGTCATCTTTGATTCTTCCTTCTGCCTTATTTATATTCAAGCAATCGCCAAGCTCACTAACACCTTAAAGAGTTCCTTACCTTCTATACATTCCCACTGCTGCTGCCTTAGTTCTAGTCTTCATTCCTTCATTCCTTCTCACCGGGACACTGCCAGAGCTCCATATGTGGCATTTCTGGTCTTTAATTCCTCCTCTACTCTAACCCATCCTTCACACTCTTGCCAGAGTTTCTTTCAAGGCACAACTCTGATTGTGGTCGTCTCTCCCCACAAACCTCCAGTGGCTCCTCTTTGCTTGCAGAATGGAACCAACACTCTGTTAGCAGCAATCAAGACCCTAACCTGTCTTCCTTGGTATATCCCCATTAACACCATGCACCTGTAAAACAAAAATCAATCTTGGAACCCCAAAATCACTAAGCCAAAGGGAAAAGTCAAGCTGGGAACTGCTTAGGGCAAACCTGCCTCCCATTCTATTCCTTGAAAAGACAGCTACTAAGATTAAAAAAAAAAAAAAAAAGCTACAAATCTCTTCATAAGAAATTTGCTTGTGGACAAAGGACAGACAGAACTCAAAAGTCATCCTTCTGCTCACTGAGAATAACGAGTATCTGAATGCCTCCTTTGGAAAGGCTAATTGGAAGCCTGCTCCCCACTTTGTGGCTTCCAGTTGTCCCACCTTCCCAAACAAAATTAAAGTACATTTAATGTATATTGATTGATGTCTCATGTCTCCCTACAATGTATCAAACCAAGCTGTGACCCAATCACCTTGGGAACATGTCATCAGGACCTCCTGAGGCTGTGTCACAGGTACGTCCTTCACTTTGGCAAAATAAACTTCTTGAATTGACTGAGACCTGTCTCCGATATTTGGGGTTCACACATCTTACCTTATATCCCGACCAGGCCAGTAATTCTCAAAAGTTGTGGCCTCAGGATCCCTTTGTACATGAAAAATACTATTGAGGACCACAAATTACTCCTTTTCTTCACAAAGCAAGGTGTTTTCAACATTGCCGACTATGCTATTTTGAGAAATAGACAGGACACCCTCCCCATAGTTAGCGGTTGAGTAGGCTATGTCTATCAGTGTTTACTTCCATTAGAAATTAAGCTGAAATTTTTAAAATATTGAAGCATTTGTTCATTTAAAAAGAAGAAAAATCCATTATATATTGATATAAATAAGATAATATGAAAAATAACCATTCTTTATGAAATAAAACAGAATATTGGGTTAAAACAGTGGTTTTATATCTCTGCAAATTTCTCTGCTGTCTGGCTTAATAGAGGACAGCTAGATTCTTGTATCTGCTTCTACATTCAGGCTCTGGCACTACCACACATCTCAGAGCCTCCAGAAAGCTCCACTGTAAGCTTATGAGAAAATGAAAGTGAAAAGGCAGATAACATCTAAGTATTATTATGAAAAGAGGTTTTTTAATCTCGTGGATGCCCTGAAAAGGTTGTGGAGAACCCCTAAAGTCCTTAGACCACACATTGAGAACCATTGCTTTATGTAAATTATGTCTTGCTTTTACACTAGTTCCCCAAGCCTGTGGCATTTCCTCTCTTTAGAAGGCTCTTCCCCCTTAGTTTCTGCCTATTAAAACTCAACCCACCCATCAATGCTTGAAGTGTCCCATTTTTATGAAACTTCCTCCCTCTGCAGTAAGAATTCCTTCCCAAAGGATTACAAATCGTTCTATTATAAAGACACATGCACAAGTATGTTCATTGCAGCCCTGTGTACAATAGCAAAGACCTGGAACCAACCCAAATGCCCA
>CAUYLG010025862.1:0-17508 GCA_963573385.1 Cacajao melanocephalus | reverse complement strand
ATCATTAAAAAATCTGGAGACAGATGCTGGAGAGGATGTGGAGAAATAGGAACACTTTTACACTGTTGGTGGGAGTGTAAATTAGTTCAACCATTGTGGAAGATAGTGTGGCAATTGCTCAAGGACCTAGAAATAGAAATACCATTTGACGCAGCAATTCCAATACTGGTTATAGACCCAAACAACTATAAATTCTTCTGTTATAAAGACACATGCGCACATATGTTCATCGCGGCACTGTTTACAATAGCAAAGACCTGGAACCAACCCAAATGTCCATCATTGATAGACTGGATAAAGAAAATGTGGCACATATACACCATGGAACACTATGCAGCCATAAAAATTAATGAGTTCATGTCCTTCATAGGGACATGGATGAATCTGGAAACCATCATTCTCAGCAAACTGACACAAGAACAGAAAATTAAAGACCGTATGTTATCACTCATAGGTGAGTGTTGAACAACTGGAACATGTGGACACAGGGAGGGGAGCATCAGACACTGTGGTCAGTTGGGGGGGCTAGGGGATGGACAGTGGGAGTGGGGAGGGTGGGGAGGAATAATGAGGGGAGAAATACCAGATATAGGTGATGAGGGGGATGAAGGCAGCAAACCACCTTGCCATGTATGTACCTATGCAACAATCCTGCATGATTTGCACATGTACCCCAGAACCTAAATTAGAAAAATAATAATAAAGAAAGACATTCTTTCACCTTTAGATTAATGGTAAACCAGGGAAAAAAATCCATCATACATTGTAACATTTTTTAGAAGGTTATAAAGTTATAAACAAGCTATAGTCTATGCCTGGTTGGGATTTCAAGATTTATTAAGTCAATGCCACAAGATATCTTATGTACTTGTGAGTGAAACTGTGTAACCAGGGATGTACTCTAAGTGGAAACAACCATTAATGGAGCAGGGTCATATTTTAAAACTCTAAAAGGTTGCCACTCATGACATTCTATCACCACCCCCCTGCCTACACATCTTTAAAATTTCCTTTTAACTGAACCAGCATATAATCTTAGAGTATCTTATAAGAAAGTCACTTGACCTGTCATTTCCCATTGTTAAAGTGAACTAAATATGGCTTGAGAAAGACTCCATACTTCTGTATTTGAGACCCTGGGGACAAACTGTAACCTAACTTAGGAGTATGTGCCTGTAACAATAGCTGAGTCTTGGCTAATGCCAGTAGCCGTACTTCAACCACTCATACACTGTTGTCAAGTATTCAAACTGTGTTGAAAGAAGGCAAACACTGAGTTGTGACCAATCCACCTGACTTATGATTTCTGTACTGTCACTTCCCTTTTTTTGTCTTTAAATTTTCTTCCACCACATGGCTGCTCTGGAGTCTGAGTCTGCCGTGATTCTTCTTGGGGTTGCTCAATTCACAAATCGTTCATTGCTCAATTAAACTCCTTTAAATTTAAGTTAAATTTTAACACCATCTAGCTTCTGCTACATTTCACTGTTCCCCTTATAGAAATGTTTATTAAAAATAGTATCCATATTCCTTGTATCCAGTTACGTTCATACTTCTTTTGCCTACTCCAGTTATGTCTTAGTGCCCATAACACCACTGAAACTACTTGTGGAGATCAAAGTCACCAATAATAAGCATGTTCTCCAATCTAGTGTTTCTTAAAAAGAAGTTGCACAAATTTAAGTTGTACATAACGTTTTGGTATACCTATACATAGTAAAATGATACTACAGTCAAGCAAATTCATGTATCTATCACTTCACATCTCATATACTTTTTTGTAGAGTGAGAGCACGTGAAATCTACTCTTACCAAATTTCCTTCTTTTTTTGAGACAGTCTCGCTTTGTTGGCCAGGTTGGAATGCAGTGGCATAATCATGGCTCACTGCAGTCTCAACCTCCTGGGTTCAAGAGATGCTCCCACCTCTACCTTCTGAGTAGCTGGGACTACAGATGTACACCACCATGCTCAGCTGATTTTTAAATTTTTTGTAGAGATGAGGTCCCATTCTGTTGCCCAGGCTGGTCTTGAATTCCTGTGCTCAAGTGATGCTCCCACCTCAGCCTCCCAAAATGCTGGGACTAAAGGCAGGAGTCACCAGACTCAGCCTTAAATTTTTAGCATACAATACTGCAACTATAGTAATCATGCTATACGTTAGATAATGAGATTAGATTTTTTTCATTCTACATAACTGTTAACGTCATACTTTTTTACCAGTACCTCCCCATTCCCCCTATCTCCTCACCCCAGATAACCACCATTTTACTCTCTATTTATATATTTGATCTTTTAGCACTGCAAATATAATTGAATTCATGAAATATTTTTCTTTCTGGTCTAGCTTATTTCACTTAGCACAAAGTCCTTCAGTTTCATCCATGTTGTTATAAATGACAGGATCTTCTTTTCAAAAGTTGAATATTATTTCATTGTGTATATATCTCCCACAGCTTTTAAAATCTGTTCTTTTGTTGATGGACATTAGGGTTTTGCGCTATTGTGAAAAATGTTGTAATGATCATGAGAGCACAGGCGTCTCTTCAATGTACTGATTTTACTTCTTTGGATGTATACACAGTAGCTTGCTATATCATATGGTAGTTTTATTTTTATTACTTTAATGAACCTTAATACTGTTTTACATAATGGCTATACCAATTTATATTGCCACCAACAGTGTACAAGGGTTCCCTTTCCTCTACGTCCTCATCAACACTTATCTATTTTCTTTTTATATTAGCCATCCTAACAGGTATTGTGGTAGCATAGTATTGTGGTTTTTCTTTGCATTTGTCTGATGTTGCTTTTGAGGTACCACTTATCCATTTGCATGTCATCTTTGAAAAAAAATCTATTCAAGTCCTTGACTGTTTTTAAATTGGATTGTTTTTCGTTTGTTCGTTCGTTTTGAGATGGAGTCTCACTCTGCTGCCCAGGCTGGAGTGCAGTGGCGAGATCTTGGCTCAGCGCAACCTCTGCCTCCCAGGTTTGAGTGGTTCTCCTGCCTCTTTCTCCTGAGTAGCTGGGACTACAGGTGTGAGCCACTGCACTGGGCCCAGTTATTGGTTTCTTTATTGCTGTTATTGTTGAGTCATAGGAGACACTTTTATGTTTCCAATATTAACTCTCATCAGATATATTTTAAATTATCTCTTGGATAAATCAATTATTTCTACTTTATTAGATTATGGAGATTTATCTTGCTTTTGTGTTTGGAATATAGTTTTCCTGTTTCTTCAGTTTCCTTTAGACTTTGTGTTGATTTTTGTACATTAGATAAGATAGCCACTTGTCAGATTGGCCTCATGTGGGAGTCAAACTTCATCAGCTAGCCCAGCCAGAGATTCTGGGCACCTCTCAAATCTTGGCACCTGTCAAAATCACTGCCTTTGTTCTTAGTGGTTCCCGGGTGATTAAGGTGTGCCAAGTCTCACTAGTGTCCTGAAATAGGTGAGATAGAAGCCAGTCCTTTGAGAACCTAAAATATTTGGGTTCAAAATATTTTGGGGTCTAGTTTCCCCTCTCTTCAAGGAGAAAATGGAAGCCAGAGTCTATCGGTTACTTGCTCTGCACTAAACTGGACAGAGAATCTGTGCCAAATGTCTGTACTCTTGTTCAGACAGCACACTCTTTTAACCGATTGCTTTGTTCTTTGTCACTCCAGTGGGCCTAATGGATACCAAGTTTTACCCACTCTCAGAGACAGCTGGCTTAGCTGGAAGCTTCGTTCTATCACTGGCGCATTCCAGAGGGAGGAGCTGTGAGAAGTACCCACATGCCAATTCAGGCTCTACGAGGACTATGGATTGTTTGTTTCATCAGCTCCCAGATACAGCCCAATTAAAAGCCTGACCACAGGCATCCGTTGAGATAGTCAAGATGTTAGGTGTACAGTCAAACCTCTTCCACAAAGAAACTCAAAGTTTGTCATTTGTGTTTTCTAACTCTGTCCTGAATTGTGAGAAACAGATGCTAGAAGTGTGCACTCATTTAAAACGGCCTCTTTTCCTTTTTTGGTTGTGGTTCTGAGAAGTTACAGATGCTGAGCCCTTTTAGCTCCCAGGGGAAGGTGATTACAGAGCTAGTCCCTTGGGTGGGAGCTGTAAAAGTTAGGATACTTGAGGTGTGGACAAACTCCTTCCACAGAGAGCTGAAGATGTGGCGTTGTTGCTAGAGCAAGCTGAGAAGAGAAGGCATGAGACGTGCTGACATGCCCATTCACACTTTTAGAAGATTTCTTCATCTTTTCCCTTCAGTTCCCTGATGCAGGATAATTAGAAGCCTGACCTTTAGGCAGGAGCTAGGAAGGTATGCAGTAAGACCTCTTCCAGGGAGAAGCTGGGAGCTGAGCATTTTTGCCTGCTCACTCTGCATGGAAGCTGGAGGGGATAGCTGATGTAAGTGATCATTAAAACTGCCTTTTTGGGCTGGGCGCGGTGGCTCACGCCTGTAATCTCAGCACTTTGGGAGGCCGAGGTGGGCAGATCACGAGATCAGGAGTTCAAGACCACCCTGGCCAGCTTGGTGAAATTCCATCTGTACTAAAACTACAAAAATTAGCTGGGTATGGTAGTGTGCATCTGTAATCCTAGCTACTCAGGAGGCTAAGGTAGGAGAATCTCTTGAACCAGGGAGGCGGAGGTTGCACTCCAGCCTGGGCGACAGAGTAAGACTCCGTCTCAAGAAAACAAAAACAAAAACAAACAAAGCCGCCTCTTTGTTCACTGTGGTACTATGATACTCATAAATTCTGAGCCCTGTTTACTCCCAAAGCTAAGTGACTTAGAAGCTAACTTCTCAGGTGGCAACTGTAAAAGTTGGAGTGCTATGTGTGTGATCCACACCCTTCATTCCTTAGCGAGAAATTGTGAGTTGGGAGTTTTCTTCTGATGATAAGGTGCTGTGCTTGGGGTGGGATTTGTGGCACAAGTATGTCTCATATTTTTCTACTAAATTTCATGTGGATATTTTCTCATTTGCCCTATGTGTGAAACTAGCTTCTGGATTTTTCTCTGAGGAACCTGATCTGTGTGTAAGTTGTTAGTGAACTGATGCGAGGACGAAATGTTGGGAGCTTCCTATTCCATCATCTTGTTGAAGTCCTTCAGTCTAGTGTTTGATTTTCTGCCACAGATATTTTGCACTCTAAGTAGCATTTGATAGGATTGATCACTCGTTAATGGAAATATTTTTGCATTTGTCTAGCATAAACAAGTGCTGCTGCTTTTGTCTCTTACTCCATTGACTGTTCTTTGTCAAGATTATTTTTAAGATCCTCACCTTCTCTAGGAACTCTGACTTCCTGGGTGATTTTATCAACCCTTTATCTTCAACTCTGTCACCAAAATATTAAAATTAGTTTTGCTTTACTTCTTTTTGTTATTATTATAGCATTGGGGGTTATCTTTGTTTGTGTTGCATGTGTCAGAACTTTGTTCTTTTCCGTTGTTATGTGATATTTTATTGTGTGACGATTCCACAGTTTCCTTCCTGATTCTACTGGTGATGAAAATTGAGTTTTTTATGATTTAGGGATATGGTACATAAAAATACTGTAAATATTTTTGGCTATGGCTTTCGTTGGGTATAGCGCTTATTTTGGTTGGGAATGCATTCAGGAATGGAATTCATCATAGGAGATATATCTAGTGTATCTAGTTTTAGTAGATACTGCCACAGTTTTTTTTAAATGTTTGTATCAAATCACACTTCTATAATTAATGTGGAAGAATTTCATTTACTCCAAAATTTCACCAACATTTCATATTGAAATTCTTTTTAATTTTAGCCATTGTGGATATATAGTGGTGCGTCATGATTTTAATTTGCATTTTTCTGATGACTAATAATATTGAGAGTCTTTTCAAATGTTTGTTGTTCATTTTGACATCTTTATTTCTGAACTGACTTTTTACTTCATGAAGTGAAGACTTCTTTTCAAGTCTTTGCTTATATATGTCTTTAATTTTTACTTATTTTTTAAGTTAATAAATCAAAAGCTACCTTTTAGAAATTCTAAAATGCTTTTAGCATTTTATATATTTGATATATCTTTTCCCACTCTACAGCATGCTTGCTTTTTACTTTCTTTCCTCATTTTTTAAATTTTTAAATGGATATTAAGGAGGTACAAGTGCTTATTTGTTACATGGGGTATATTGCATACAGGTGGGGATTTAGCTTCTGATATACACATCACCCATATAGGGAACATTATATCTGATAGATAATTTTTCAACTTTTGCCCTTCTCCCAGAGTTCTCATTTTTTAGAGTTACCAGTTTCTAGTATTTCCATTTTATGTTCCTGTGTATCATTGTTCAGCTTCAACTTATATGTGAGAACATATAGTATTTGGTTGTTTGGTTCTGAGTCAGTTCACTTAAGATAATGGCCTCTGGCTTCATCCATGTTGCTACAAAGGACATTATTTTATTTTTTATGGCTGCATAGTATTTCATGTTTTATATTTACCACATTATCTTTATCCAGTTGATTTCTATTTTTGTTCTTTGAGAAACTTCCTTACTGATTTTTTATAAGGATTATACTAATTTACATTCCCATCAACATTGTATAAACATTCTTCTTTCTCCTCATCCATGCCAACACTGGGATTTCTTTTGTTGTTTGTTTGCTTATTTGTTGTTGTTGTTGTTTTACTTTTCTGGGGAGGGGCCAGGATGGGGAGGGGCCATTCTGGGGAGGGGCCAGGATGGCCAAATGGGAACCGCTCCAATCTGCAGCTCCCAGCATGACCAATGCAGAAGGTGGGTGATTTCTGCATTTCTAACGGAGGTACCCAGTTATAGAATAACTAGCTAGCATCATGATGACAGGATCAAATTCACACATAACAATATTAACTTAAATGTAAATGAGATAAATGCCCTATTAAAAAACAGACTGATAAGTTGGCTAAAGAGTCAAGACTCATCGGTGTGCAGTGTTCAGGAGACCGATCTAACGTGCAAAGACATGCATAGGCTCAAAATAAAGGGATGGAGGATATTTTACCAAGAAAATGGAAAGCAAAAAAGCAGGGCTTGCAATCCTGGTTTCTGATGAAACAGACTTTAAACCAACAAAGATCAAAACAGACAAAGAAGGACATTGCATAATGGTAAAGGGATCAATGCAACAAGAAGAACTAACTGTAATAAATATATATGTACCCAATAAAGGAGCACTCAGATTCATAAAACAAGTTTTTAGAGACCTACAAAGAGATTTGGACTCCCACACATTAATAGTGGAATACTTTAACACACCACTGTCAATATTAGACCAATGAGACAGAAAATTAACAATGATATTCAGGAATTGTACTCAGCTCTGGACCAAGCAGACCTAATAGACATCTACAGAACTCTCTACCCCAAATCAATAGAATATACATTTGCCACATAGCATGTATTCTAAAATTAATCACATAGTTGGAAGTAAAATACTCCTCAGCAAATGCAAAAAATGGAAATCATATATGAACAGATACTTCTCAAAAGAAGATGCTTATATGGTCAACAAACATGAAAAAAGCTCATCATCAACTATGCTACAAAGCTACAGTAATCAAAACAGCATGGTACTGGTACCAAAACAGAGATGTAGACCAATGGAACAGAACAGAGGCCTCAGAAGTAACACCACACATCTACAACCGTCTGATCTTTGACAAACCTGACAAAAACAAGCAATGGGGAAAGGAGTCCCTATTTAATAAATGGTATTGGGAAAGCTGGTTAGCCATATGCAGAAAGCTGAAACTGGATCCCTTCCTTACATCTTATACAAAAATTAACTCCAGATGGATTAAAGATTTAAACATAAGACCTAACACCATAAAAACCGTAGAAGAAAACCTAGGCAATACCATTCAGGACACAGGCATCGGCAAGGACTTTATGACTAAAACACCAAAAGCAATGGCAACAAAAGCCAAAATAGACAAATGGGATCTAATTAAACTTAAGAGATTCTGCACAGCAAAAGAAACTATCTTTAGAGTGAACTGGCAACCAACAGAATGGGAAAAAATTTTTGCAATCTACCTATCTATCTGACAAAGGGCTAATAACCAGAGTCCACAAAGAACTTAAACAAATTTACAAGAACAAAACAAACAACTGCATCAAAAAGTGGGTGAAGTATATGAACAGACACTTCTCAAAAGAAGACATTTATGCAGTCAACAAACAAATGAAAAAAAGCTCATCATCACTGGTCATTAGAGAAATGCAAATCAAAACTACATTGAGATACCACCTCATGCCAGTTAGAATGGTGATCATTAAAAAATCTGGAGACAACAGATGCTGGAGAGTATGTGGAGAAATAGTAACACTTTTACACTGTTGGTGGGAGTATAAATTAGTTCCCATTGTGGAAGACAGTGTGGCAATTCCTCGAGGATCTAGAACTAGAAATGTCATTTGACCCAGCAATCCCATTACTGGGTATATACCCAAAGGATTATAAAATGTTCCATTATAAAGACACATGCACACATATTTTTATTGTGACACTGTTTACAATAGCAAAGACTTGAAACCAACCCAAATGCCCATCAGTGATAGAGTGGATAAAGAAAATGTGGTATATATACACCATGGAATACTATGCAGCCATAAAAAAGGATGAGTTCATGTCCTTTGCAGGGACATGGATGAAGCTGGAAACTATCAGTCTCAGCAAACTGACACAAGAACAGAAAAACAAACATCACATGTTCTCAATCATAAGTAGATGTTGAGCAATGAGAACACATGGGCATGGCAGGGGGGAACATCACACAACGAGGCCTGCTGGGGGGTGGGGAGGCTAGAGGAGGGATACCAGGAGATAGGGGGAATTGGGGAGGGCTAACATTTGGAGAACTATCTAATGTAGATGACAGAGGGATGAATGCAGCAAACCACTATGGCACATGTATACCTATGTAACAAATCTGCACGATCTGCACATGTACCCCAGAACTTACAGTATAATAATAAAAACATGTAAAAAAAGAAAAGAAAAAAGCTCATCATCACTTATCATTAGAGAAATGCGAATTAAAACCACAATGAGATACCATCTCATTAGAGAGTTAGAGTGCCAATCATTAAGAAGTCAGGAAACAACAGATGCTGATGAGGCTGTGGAGAAATAGGAACACTTTTGTACTGTTGGTGGGAGTGTAAATTAGTTCAACCATTGTGGAGGAAAGTGTGGTGATTTTTCAAGGATCTAGAACCAGAAATACTATTTGACCAAGCAATTCCATTACTAGGTATATACCCAAAGGATTATAAATTATTCTACTATAAAGACACATGCACACATATGTTTATTACAGCATTGTTTGCAATAGCAAAGACTTGGAACCAACCCAAATGCCCATCAATGATAGACTGGATAAAGAAAATGTGGCACATATTCACCATGGAATACTATGCAGCCAATAAAAAGAATGAGTTCATGTCCTTTGCAAAGACATGTATCTAAGCTGGAAACCGTTATTCTCAGAAAACTTACACAGGAACGGAAAACCAAATACTGCATATTCTTACTCATTATTGAGTGTTGAACATTGAGAACACAGGACACAATGAGGGGAACACCACACTCTGGAGCTTGCTGTGGGGTGGGGGACAAGGGGAAGGAGAGTATTAGGACAAATGTCTAATGCATGTGAGGCTTAAAACCTAGACGATGGGTTAATAGGTGCAGCAAACCATGGCACATGTATACAAACCTACATGTATACCTGCATGTTACATGGCAAATGTAACAAACCTGCACGTTCTACACATATATCCCAGAACTTAAAGTAAAAATTTTAAAAAATTAAAAAATAAAAGTAAATAAATAAATGTATATGCTCTAAAATAATAGCCATTCTGATTGGTATAACATGATATCTCATTGTACTTGTAATTTTCATTTCTTTGTTGATTAAGGATGTTGAGGGGCTTATTTTTTTCATTTATGTTCTGTTTACTTGTATTCTTCTTTTGAGAAATGTTTGTTCATGTCTTTTGCCCAACTTTTATTGAAGTTGTTTGTTTTTTTCCTTGTTGAGTTATTTGGGTTCCTCGTAGATTCTCGTTATAAATCCTTTATCAGAAGCATAATTTGCAAATCTTTTCTCTCTTTCTGTAGATGGTCTGTTTACTCCATTGATTTTTTTAAACTGTTTAGAAGCTTTTTAGTTTAATTAATTCCATTTTCTATTTTTGCTTTTGTTGCATTTCTTTTTGGAGCAAATATCATGACATGATAAATTACTTGCCTAGGTTAATGTTCACAAGAATTTTTTTCTAGGTTTTCTTCTAGGATTTATGTAGCTTAAAGTATTACATTTATATCTTTAATTTTTGTTGAGTCAATTTTTGTATATGGTAAGAGATAAGTGCCCAGTTTCATTCTTCTGCTTATAGCTGGCTAATTTTCTCAGTACCATTTGTTGAACAAGATGTCCTTTCCTCATTGTTTATTTTTGTCAGCTTTGCCAAAGATCAGTTGGCTGTAGATATATAGCTTTATATCTTGGTTCTTCATTCTGTTCCTTTGATCTATGTATCTGTTTTTATACCAGTACCATGCTGTTTTTGTTACTATAGCTTTGTAGTATAATTTGAAATCAGGCAGTATAATACCTCCAGATTTGTTCTTTTTGTTTAGAATTGCTTTAGTGATTTTGGGTCTTTTCTGGTTTCATATACATTTTAGGATTCTTTTTCTAATTTGGTAACTTGAAAGGGATTGCATTGAATTTGTAGATTACTTTGGTTAGAATGGTCATTTTAATCATATTGATTCTTCTAACTCATGAGAATTGGATGCTTTTTTATTTGCTTGTGTCATCTATGATTTCTTTCATTAGTGTTTTGTAATTCTCCTTGTAGACATCTTTCACCTCCTTGGTTAAATTTATTCCTAGATAGTGTGTGTTGGGGGAGGACTATTGTTAATGGGATTTAGTTATTGATTTGGTTCTCAACTTGAACTTTATTGATTCATAGAAATGCTACTGGTATGTGCATTGATTTTCATATCCTTAAAGTTTAATGAATTTATTTATCAAGCCTAGCAGTCTTTTGGAGGTGTCTTTAGGGTTTTCTAGGTATACGATCATGTCATCAGTGAGCAGAGATAATTTGACTTCCTCTTTTCCAATTTATATCTTTTATTCCAATAAAAATGTCTTTTATTTTGTTCCCTTGCCTGATTGCTCTGGCTAGGACTTTCTGTACTATGTTGAATAGAAGCAGTGAACGTCAACATTCTTTCATTATTTCCACTTTTAAGGGGAATGCTTTCAACTTTTCCCCTGTCAGTACAATGCTGACTGAATTTTTCATAGATGACTCTTATTATTTTGAGGTATGCTCCTTTGATACCTAGATTTCTGAGGGTATTTTTTCTTTTAATCATGAATGCATATTGGGTTTTATCAAATGAATTTTCTGCCTTATTAAGATTATCACGTAGTTTTTGTTTTTATTTCTGTTTATGTGATTAATAACATTTTTATCTGTGAATGTGGAACCATCCTTGCATCTCTGTAATAAAACCCACTTGATTGTGATAAGTTATCTTTTTGTTGTACTGTTAGATTCTGTTGCTAGTATTTTCTTGAGAATATTTGCATCTGTGTTTATCAGGGATATTGGCCTGTAATTTTCTTTTTTGTTGTGTCCTTGAAACAACAAAATCAGTGTGATACTAGTTTCATAGAATGAGTTAGGGAGGAATCTCTACTCATCAAATTTTGGGAATGGTTTTGGTTATACTGGTACCAGCTTTTCTTTTTACATGCCATAAAATTCAGCTGTGACTCCATCTGGCTCTGGGCTTTTTTGTTGTTGTTGGAGAACTTTTTCTGTTTCATTTAATTTCATTGTTTATAACTAGTCTCTTCAGGATTCTTATTTCTTCCTGGCTCAATCTTGGGGAGGTTGGGGTTGTGTGTTTTTAGAAATTTGTTCATTTTCTTTAGGCTTTCTCGTTTGTGTACGTAGAGTGTTCATAGTAGTCTCTGATGACCTTTTGTAATTCTGGGGTATCAGTTGTAATGTGCCCTTTCTTATTTCTGATTGGACTTATTAAAACCTCCTCTAAGTTCTTTTTTTTTTAAATTCATCTAATTAGTAGTATGTCAACTTTGTTGTTTCAAGAAACTGACTTTTTGTTTCATTGATCTCTTGTATCATTTTTTAGGTTTCAATCTTATTTAGTTTTGCTCTGGTTTTTGTTTTTCTTTGTCAAGATTTATGTTTGAATTGTTATTTTTCTAGTTCCTTGAGGTTTGATATTAGGTTGTTAATTTGAGATTTTTCTATCTTTTTGATGTGAACATTTTGTGCTATAAACTTCCTTGTTTATACTCTTAGTTTATACTATTTTTGCCATGGTTCAGGGGTTTTGGTAAGTTGTATCTGTTTTCATTCATTTTCAAATTTTAAAAATTTCTCAATTCCATTGTTTATTATTCAGAAGCTAGTTGTTTATCTTCCATGTACTTATTTTTGAGAGTGAGTTCCTTTTGGTATTGATTTCTAATTTTATTCAACTATGGTCCAAGAAGATAATGATGTGATTTTGATTATTTTGAATTTCTTGAAACTGGCTTTATGGCTAAGAATATGGTCAATTTTGGATAATGTTCCATGAAGAGGTGAAAAGAATATATATTCTGAAGTTGCTAGATAGCGTGTTTTATAAATGTCTATTTGCTCCAAATGGTCTACAGTCTAGTTTAGATCTTGACTTTTTTGGCTGATTTTCTGTCTTAATGATCTGTCTAGTGATGTCAGTGGGATGTTATAGTCCCCCACTATCAATGTAATGCTATTAATATGTTTTCATATGTCTGGTAGTATTAGTATTTGTTTTATGGATTTGGGTGCACTTGTGTTGGATGAACATATATTTAAGATAGTTTAACCTTCTTGTTCTGTTGAACCCTTTATCATTGTATAATGCCATTCTTTGTGTTTTTAAACAATTGTTGTTAGTTTAAAATCTATTTTTTGTGATATAAAGGTGGTTTCTGCTTGCTTTTATTTTTTATTTGCATGGTATATCTTTCTCTATCCACCTACTTTGAGTCCTTAGCTGCCTTTAGCTTATAGGTGTGTCTCTTGTAGTTAGCAAATAATTAGTCTTAGTATAATTTTTAAAATCCATTATGCCATTCTGTATCTTTTTAGCATTTGTGCCATTTACATTCAAGATTAATATTGATAGGAGGTTTTGTTCCTGTCATAGTGCTGTTAGCTAGTTGCCTTGGGGCTTCAATATTGTCATTGTTTTACAGGATATATGAACTTTGTATTTATATGATCTTTTATTATGGCAAGTGTCATCCTTTTGTTTCCATGTTTAGAAGTCCATTGAGTATTTCTTGGAGATCCAATCTAGTGTTGATAAATTTTCTTAACATTTGTTTGTCTCAGAGATACTTTATTTCTTTTCATTTATAATGCTTAGTTTGGCAGGATATAAAATTGTTGGCTGACTTTTTTTCCTTTTGCTTTTTTCTTTAAGAAGGCTAAAAATAGCTCCCAATCTTTTCTGGCTTGCAGAGTTTTAGCTACGAAGTCTGCTGTTAGTCTGATGGAATCATTTTATAAGTAATCAGTCTCTTGCTGCTCTACGGACTTTTTAATTGACATTGACTTTGGATAGTCTGATTACTGAATGCCTTGGTGATGTTCTTCTTACAATGTATCTTCCCAGAATTCTGTTTTTGTTTTGTTTTGTAGAGCTTCCCTAAGATTAGGGAAGATACCTATAACTTGAAGTTTCGGATGTTTTATATGATCTTATATTTCTTGGATGCTTGTTCATTAAAAACAAATTCTTTTTCTTGATTTTTGTCTAACTAGATCAACTCTAAAGACCTATCTTCTGCCTCTGAAATTCTCTCTTCCAGTTGGTCTAACCTATTGTTAAAACTTTCATCTGTATTTTGTAACTCCTTCAGTGAATTTTTCATTTCCAGAAGTTCTGCTGTTTTTTTGTTTGTTTGTTTTTAATAATGTTGATCTCTTTTTTTACAATCTGAATTTTTTTTTCCTGATTTCTTTGTCTTGTTTTTCAGTTTTCTCCTGGATTTCATTGAACTTCTTTAATATAAATATTTTGAATTCTTTATCTGGTAATTCAAAAATTTAATTTTGGTTGGAATCCATTGCTGGAGAGTTAGTGATCTCCTCTGGTGGTATTGTACCACTGTTTTTTCATCCTTTTCGAGTTGTTTCTCTAGTTCTTTTTCATTTGAATAAGGAACTTTTTTTTTTTTTTTGCTTTCATTTGGATGGAATCCTCCTCCCCACTGCCTCCTGCCAGAAAGTGTTTATAATGTATGATGTTGTATAGTGTCCTCTGGTTTTGGTTCTGCTTCTTTTCAATGGCTATAGTCAGTATAAGTTATTTGATTATAGATAGCCTTTCCGTGGTGGCTTTTTCAAGGGAATGTCACTGTACCATATTTATTTCATGGAAAAGAGATGACACCTCAAGCTTTTATTACAGGGGGGAAGGTATATCATGGCCCAGAGATAGGTTTGGGTGTGGAGCAGAGAGTTTCCCTCTGCACCAGGATATCCCTACAGGAAAGGGGTGATTCAGGCTCCTTTCCAGGGGAATGTCTCAGAGTGTGTCCTGGAACCACCACCTACAACAAAGTCTTTTCAGGGGAAAGGAGGGACAGCTAAGGCTACTAATCAAGGTGAGCAGGTATTTCAATTGTCTGGAAGTATGTTCCACAATGAGATGCAGAGTAACCAGTGGTGCAAGAAAGTCTTTGCAGGAAAGTGGTGCCAGCTCAGTCACTGAATCCAGAGGAGGATGTGTGCTGAATGCCTAGGAATATGCTTCAACATGAAGTGGAGGGAACACCTTTGCACTAAGACCTTGGCACAGGAACAGTAAGACAGCTTAGGCTGTTGATCTAGGTAAGTGGGTGCTTCAAATGCCTGGAGATCTGTCTGGGCATGGAGTGGAGAGATCCCTGTGGCACCATGATCTCTGCACAGGAAGGGTAGGGTTGCTGAGATTGCCAAGCCAGGGGAGTGTGTGTTCCATATGTCAGAAGATATTCCCAGATGTGGAGCAGAAAAGCCCCTACTGTACTACAGTCGCAGGGGAACACACTGGACCACCCAGCAATGGCACACACAAACCAGTTCCAGGTCACAGAGCAGTTATAGTTTCCAGGGTAAAGGTCTTAAAAATTTTTGTTATATTTGCTCTTAGGAATTTGATGTTTTTGATGTTATTTTAAGTGGTATGGGTTTTAAATTTCATTTTAAAATATTCATTGTTATTATATAAAAATATAATTGATTTTTGTATATTGACTTTTTGGTCTGAGATCTTGATAAATTAAATTCTTAGATCTAAGTAGCTTCTTTTTTAGAATTTTTAAGATTATCTAAAATATCATAAAACATCATTTGTGAAAAGATAGTTTTACTTCTTCCTTTTCAACCTAGATTTTTTTTTTAGCCTTATTGAAGTCATCAGATTGTCTAGTACAATATTTAATAGACATCATGAAAACAGATTGTCTTGTTTCTGATATTAGGGAGAAAGCATTCAGTCTTTCAACATTAAATATGATATTAGCTGTGGGTTTTTCATAAATTTCCCTTTTGAAGAAAAAAAATTTGATATAGTCATGTATTACTTAGTTTTAAAAAATCTTACATGGGTATTAAATTTTGTCAAATAATTTTTCTTCATCTTTGAGATAATTGTTTTCTTTTTTATATGTTAATATGGTAAATTGTATAAGTTTTTCAATGTTAAACCAACATTTCTGGATTGAATCCTACTCGTTCATTGTATTTGTTAGGGTTTTCCAGAGATAAAGAAGCAATATAAAATGTAGTGTAGATACACATATGCACACACACACACACACACACACAAATATACATACATATAAATACACATACATGTATTGCATATGTCTATGTTACATACATTATTATAAGAAATTGGCTCATGTGGTTGTATAGGCTAATCTGCTGTCTGCAAGCTGGGGAACCAGGAAAGCCGGCTGGTATCATTTTGAGAACTAGAGGAGAAATGGTATACAGGAAGAAGACTGATGCCTCATTTCAAACAGTCACAGAGAGAGAGAGAGAATCCAAACTTTCTCAGACCTTTTCTTTGATTCAAGTGCTCAGGGGGTGGAGGATACACGGTGCCTACTCACATTGAGGAGGGCAATCTGCTTTACTCAGTTACCAATTTAAATGTTAATTGTTTTTTGTAGAAACACCCTCACAGACACACCCAGAAATAACGTTTAATCAAATTATCTTGGCATCTTGTGACCAGTTTAGATGACATAAAATTAACCATCACAGCCATTAAATATAATAGTTTTAGATAATGTTGTACTTTTCTGGCAGCATTTATTCTTTAAAAAATTTCATTTCTTCTCTTAAAATTTGATAACATTTACCAGTAAAGCCTAGAGTTTTCTCTGTTAGAAGATTTTAAATTATCAACTCACTTTCTCTAACAGTTGTGTGGATATTTGGATTACCTATATTTTCTTGACTGAGCTTTGGCAGTCTGTACTTTGTTAAGAAATTTGTCCATTCTTTTTTTTTTTTTCTTTTTCTTATTTTTTTTAATTGCACTTTAGGTTTTGGTGTACATGTGAAGAACATGCAAGATTGTTGCATAGGTACACACATGGCAGTGTGATTTGCTGCCTTCCTCCCCGTCACCTATATTTGACATTTCTCCCCATGCTATCTTTCCCCAACTCCCCACCCTCCGCTGTCGCTCTCCTATTTCCCCCCAACAAACCCCAGTGTGTGATGCTCCCCTCCCTGTGTCCATGTGTTCTCATTGTTCAACACCCACCTATAAGTGAGAACATGCAGTGTTTGATTTTCTGTTCTTGTGTCAGTTTGCTGAGAATGATGGTTTCCAGGTTCATCTATGTCCCTACAAAGGACACAAACTCATCGTTTCTTATGGCTGCATAATATTGCATGGTGTATATGTGCCACATTTTCCCTGTCCAGTCTATCATAAATGGGCATTTGGATTGGTTCCAAGTCTTTGCTATTTTAAACAGTGCTGCAGTGAACATTCATGTGCATGTGTCCTTATAGTAGAATGATTTATAATCCTTTGGATATATACCGAGTAATGAGATTGCTGGGTCAAATGGAATTTCTATTTCTAGATCCTTGAGGAATTGCTACACTGTCTTCCACAATGGCTGAACTAGTTTACACTCCCACCAACAGTGTAAAAAGTGTTCCTATTTCTCCACATCCTCTCCAGCATCTGTTGTCTCCCGATTTTTTAATGATCGCCATTCTAACTGGTGTGAGATGGTATTTCAATGTAGTTTTGATTTGCATTTCTCTAATGACCAGTGATGATGAACATTTTTTCATACGTCTGTTGGCCTCATACCATGGGTGTACCTATGCAACAATCTTACATGTTCTAAACATGTACCCTCAAGCCTAAAATGCAA
>CAUYLG010025861.1:0-51313 GCA_963573385.1 Cacajao melanocephalus | reverse complement strand
TGGAATGGCACTATCTTGGCTCACCACAACCTCCACCTCCCAGGTTTAAGTGATTTTCCTGCCTCAGCCTCCCAAGTAGCTCGGATTACATATGCCCGCCACCACACCCAGCTATTTTTGTAATTTTAGTAGAGATGGGGTTTCTCCATGTTGATCAGGCTGGTCTCCAACTCCCAACCTCAGGTGATTCACCTGCCTCAGCCTCCCAAAGTGCTGGAATTACAGGTGTGAGCCATTGTGCTCAGCCTTTAATAGGTAATTTTTATAGTAATAGAGTGGTGATCAATTGTCAATTCTATTTCCCATTTTAAGCTTCCTCATCCTCAGTCTTTCCTCCCTCCTCACCCTGTCATGCTTTTCCTGTCCTCATACAACCCCAAACATGCTACTAATCCCTATCTTCCCTATGCTACCCTATATTCCAAAACAATTTCTTTTGTCTATATAACTCTTAATTGTTCACTGAACTTTCTAAACATTTTGTAACCCAAAGTTGAACAAATAGAGGAATACTATGGTGTACTATCCTGCTAATAAAAGAATATCTGCTCCTCCTTCTCTTTTCTCTCCTACCCTATTGTTACTGGAAAAAGGAGGCTTGGTGCAGACCCAAGAGAAGGCTCTTAGGTCTCACACAAGAAGAATTCAAGGAGAATCAGAGTGCAGTGAGAAGAGACAGTTTAGTGAACGCTACCTCGTTATAGAATAGACCGTTTTCAGAAAGCAAGTGGAGGAACGCACAGTCTTTAAGTTTTTCTTGTATAAGGATCTTGTCTATACAAAGACTAAACTAAGCTGTGCCTACGTGCAGATGGGCAGACAGCATGACCAAATTTATTATGGTATTGATTTAAAGAAACCTATCCTTGACATTCTACTGTGTGAGTACATCAAAGCATAAGTATCTTGAAAAAAGCATAATTATCTTGAAAGCAAATCTTGTTATGGGTATTGGGACATCTGGATTTTCCGTTTTTGTAGAAGTCTGTCCTTGCAGGTAATCTTTAGGCTCTTTCCTCAACTATAAACATCAATGACTTTGGGTCATCACTAGCAAGGAATGTGCCTTGCTAGTTTTAAGATGAAGTTGGCAGGGCACGGAGGCTTATGCCTGTAATCTCAACACTTTGGGAGGCTGAGCCAGATGGCTCGTGAGGTCAGGAGACAGAGACTGTCCTGGCCAAGATGGTGAAACCAACCCCATCCCTACTAAAAATACAAAAATTAGCCAGGCATGGTGGCAGGTACCTAAATCTCAGCTACTTGGGAGGCTGAGGCAGGACAATTGCTTGAACCCGGGAGGTGGAGGTTGCAGTGAGCCGAGATCATGCCACTGCACTCTAGCCTGGGCAACAAAGCAAGACTCCGTCTCAAAATAAATAAATAAATAAAAGATGGAGTTGATTAGCTGGGTGCAGTGGATCATGTCTGTAATCCCACCACTTTGGGAGGCCAAGGTGGGCAGATCACCTGAGGTCAGGCATTCAAGACCAGCCAGGCCAACATGGCGAAACCCTGTCTCTACTAATAAAGTACAAAAATTAGCTAGGCGTGGTGGCAGGTGCCTGAAATCCCAGCTAATCAGGAGGCTCAGGCAGGAAAATCTCTTGAATCTGGGAGGAGGAGGTTGCAGTTAGCTGAGATCACACCACTGCACTCCAGCCTGGGCAACAGAGCAAGACTCTACCTCAAAAAAAAAAAAAAAAAGATGGAGTTGATTTTAAAATGGCCTTACTCTGGCTCTCCTAGGCTCCTGCTTCCCTAACACTTATGACAAGGAGTTAAGGTTGCACTAGTGCTGACTCCGTAACTCTACACATTCATTGCCATTCAAGCTCTAGTGAGGGGGGAAAATACTAAAAAACAAGGAAAATATACATTATATTTTTATCTCTTTTGGGGAACCCTTCTCTCACACACTGCCACATTTCCACACACCTCTAGTCACCTTATTGTATTTGAATTGTGTTACAGTTCTCTTTTAGTGAAAGTCTGTTGTGAAAACCTTGTCTTTGATTTTACTTTCACTCTTTATTGATAGTTCAAGTAGGCATAAAATTCTTACATTGTAACTTTTCAGTCAACATTTAAAAGATATTAAAGGTGACTGTCTTCAGTCCAATTGAAGTTCCATTGTAGGCAATCTATCTTTCCCCTTGGTTAGTTTTAACAAATTTTCTGTTTTTGGCTTTTATAGGCTTCCCTACAAAATATTTACATCCTGATCAGGACTCACCGGCTTTCCTGAATTTCAAGATTCCTGCTTCCCTGTAATCCTGGAAACTTATCCACCATATCTCTTCAAGTATTGCCTTCTCTGTCTCCCTTTTCTCTTGGAAATCTTTTTACATGTAAGTTAGATCTGCATTCTCCAGGACAATAGTCACTAGCCACACATGGCTGTCAAGTACTAATTAGTCCAAACTGAGCTGCGTGTGGTATAAGCGCAAAATACACACTGGGCTTCAAAGACAGTAGGAAAAAAGAATGTAAAATATTTATTCATGATTTTTATGTCACATGATGAAATAATGTTTTGGATTAATTTCATGTGTTTCTTTTTAGTTTTTGTTAGGTTGGTACTAGAAAATTTTAAGTTATGTATGTATGTATGTATCTCATATTTCTGTTGGACTGTGTAAGACTAGCTGCTTCTCTTTTCCATATCTTTTCTGTTTTCTATCTCCTTGTCTCTCCATACTATATTACAAGGAATTTTCCTAAATTCATTTGATTGTTTACTGGATTATATTATCAACTCTTTCTAATCTGCTACTTAATCCATCCGGTAAATTTGTTTTGTTTTGTTTTGTTTTCCAGACAGAGTCTTGCTCTGCTGCCCAGGCTGGAGTGCAATGGTGCAATCTCAGCTCACTGTAACCTCTGCCTCCTGGGTTCAAGCGATTCACTGGTCTCAGTCTCCTGAGCAGCTGGTACTACAAGCGCACACCGCCACGCCTAATTTTTGTTTGTTTGTTTGTTTGAGACTGAGTGTCACTCTGTTGCCCAGCCTGGAGTGCAATGGCGCAATCTTGGCTCACTGCAACCTCCGCCTCCCAGGTTCAAGCAATTCTCCTGCCTCAGCCTCCTGAGTAGCTGGGATTACAGGCATGTGCCACCACACCTGGCTAATTTTTGTATTTTTAGTAGAGACGGGATTTCACAATGTTGGTCAGGCTGGTCTTGAACTCCTGACCTCGTGATCTGCCAGCCTTGGCCTCCCAAAGTGCTGGGATTACAGGCGTGAGCCATCACGCCCGGTCCGTTTACTAAACTTTAGTGTTAATCAAATTAAAACATATTTTTTGGTCCTCCCACAGACTGTGACACCCAGCACGGAGCTGCAGGGGTGGCTGTCGGGAGTCGGAGTCGTGGTGACCAGCTGCAAGTATTCGCATTGCGTCCTCCTGGGGAAGAGGAAAGGGTCTTTTGGAGCCGGCAGTTTCCAGCTCCCTGGGGGTCATTTGGAGTTTCGTGAGAGCTGAGAATGTGCTCGAAGGGAAACGTGGAAAGAAGCTCTTCACCTGAAAAATGTTCGCTTTGCCTCAGTTGTAACTTCTTTCATTGGGAAGGACAATTACCATTGTGTTATTACATTAATGAAAGGAGAAGTGAACATAACTCATGATTCAGAACCAAAGAATGTAGAGCCTGAAAAAAATGAAAGTTGGGAGTGGGTTCCCTGGGAAGAATTTCCTCCACTAGTTCAGCTTTTCTGGGTCCTGTGTTCCTTTAAAGAACAAGGCTATGATCCATTTAAAGAAGATCTGAACCATCTGGTAGGATGCAAAGTTAATCATCTCTAGGAGGCTGAGAAGATTTCTTGATTTTCTTTAAAAGACAAAAATAAGGTCAGGTTAGGGAATGAAAAATACCTACATTTCGGAACAACTCCATTTTATCTATAAAAGTTCTTGTGATCACCAGTTTATTTCCAGTCTCTTGATGTACGCACCACCCTTTCAGCCAGTACTTGAGAACATTTTTTTGAAAGATGTAATTGAATTGTATTTCACACACAGAATATATGATAAATACTGATATTATTTGTGGGTAATCTGCTTTCCATGTTTATGATATTTACTGTGCAGTCTGTCATTACTAGCTTGCATGGAATAGGATGCTGTCAAATTTGCCTTAGTGTTCTGTTCAAATAGAAATCCAAATTCCAATATTGTAGCTTAGATTCAAACACAGCATGCCTGTTGCAAAATTTACCAAGTTTGTTGATTTACCTCTTTTATTTAAAAAAATTGGGTGGGGGGGTAATATATTATGACAGTCTTTGCAACTTACAGGGAATAGGACAGGCCATTAGGGTGTATTTCCCAAGTTTCCAATTGAGAACCTAAACCAAGAGAAGTGACATAAACCATCTAATATCCTACCATTAGCAGGCTGTGAGAGTGATTTCTCACTTACTCTCTGTCACCAGGCTGGAATGCAGTGGCCCAATCTTGGCTCACTGCAACCTCCACCTCCCGGGTTAATGCAGTTCTCCTGCCTCAGCCTCCTGAGTAGCTGGGATTATAGGTGCACCACCTTGTCCAGCTAAGGATGGTCTCCATCTCCTAACCTCATGACCCGCCCACCTCAGCCCCCAAAGTGCTGGGAATACAGGTGTGAACCACCACGCCCGACTCTCACTTACTGTCTCTGAGGCCCAGGGTCCTTATATGTAAAATGAAGAGATTCATCTAGAGCAGTAGTTCTCAAAGTATTGTCTGGGGGTCCTCAAGAGCCTTTCAAGAGTATTCTAGGTCAAAGCTATTTTTATAATACTAACATATAATTTACCTTTTCCACTCTCTCTTTTTTTTTTTTTTTTTTAAGACAGAGTTTCACTCTTGTTGTCCAGGCTGGAGTGCAATGGTGCAATCTTGGCTCACCGCAACTTCTGCCTCTCCTGCCTCAGTCTCCGGAGTAGCTGGGATTACAGGCATGAGCCACCATGCCCAACTAATTTTGTATTTTTAGTAGACACTGGGTTTATCCATATTGGTCAGGCTGGTCTCGAACTCCCAACCTCAGGTGATCCACCCACCTTGGCCTCCCAGAGTGCTGGGATTACAGGCATGAGACACTGCACCCAGCCTCCACTCTTTTTCTTGAGTATGCAGATAAATTTTTGAAAAGCTATCTGGTGTGATATTGTAACAGGCTAAATATAGAAACAGATATGAGAATCTAGCTTTCTTCTACTGTCAGAAATTAAAAAGATTTGCAAAAATGTAAAGCAGTGCAACTCTAATGAATTTTTGTTATTGTTTAGAAAAATAGTCATTTTTTGTGAGTCTTAATATGTGAAAAAAAATAGCTATTTTTCTTTTTTTTTATTTTGAGACGGAGTTTTGCTCTTGTTGCCCAGGCTGGAGTGCAATGGCATGATCTCAGCTCACCACAACCTCCGCCTCCCAAGTTCAAGCGATTCTCCTGCCTCAGCCTCCAAACTAGCTGGGATTACAGGCATGCACCACCACGCCTGGCTAATTTTTGTATTTTTAGTAGAGATAGGGTTTCTGCATGTTGGTCACACTGGTCTCAAACTACTGGCCTCAAGTGATCTGCCTGCCTCGGCCTCTCAAAGTGGTGGGATTACAGGCGTGAGCCACCGCACCCAGCCAAAAACAGCTATTTTTCAAAAAAAAGTATTTATGTTATCACACATTGGGCTTTTGTTACTCATAAATGATCAATAAAAGTTTTAAGAAAAAAATAAATAAAACATATTTTTTCATTCCTACAATATTGGTTTGGTCCTTCTCTAAAGCTTTTTTCAAAGTATCATATTATTTTCTTATGCTTTGCGTTCCTTCTTTTGTGTTTTTAATTCTTTAAAACAAAGTCTCTAATCTGTTTCTGATCATTATTGCTGTTCTTGGGAGCCTGATCCTACAGTTTGTTGTGTCTGCTGACTCTTCCCTCCTGCAGGATTGTTTTCTCGTGTGTTTGTAATTATGGATTATGAGCTCATCTTCAACTGGGCTTTATCTTTGTTATTCCTAGGAGATCCGGGTTGTGTTTGCTTCTGCAAACGCATTTCAGTATCATGGGTTCATAACTACATTTATGTTAATTTACAGACTTTGGGGAATTTCTACACTACAAAGATAGTATGATTTAATCCCTGATCTGGTTTTAGATGTACGTCTCTGCCCAAATCTCCTGTTGAATTGTAATCTCCAGTATTGGAGGTGGAGCCTGGAAGGAGGTGACTGGATCATGGGGGTTGATTTCTTATGAATGGTTTAGTACCATCCCTTGGTGCTGTCCTCATGATAACAAGTGACTTCTCACAAGACCTGGCTGTTTAAAAGAGTGGCACCTTAGCTGGGCATGATGGCTCACACCTGTAATCCCATCATTTTGGGAGGCCAAGGCAGGCGAATCACTTGAGGCCAGGAGTTCGAGATCAGCCTGGCCAACATAGTGAAACTCCATCTCTGCTAAAAATACAAAAATTAGCTAGGCATGGTGGTGGGCACCTGTAATCCCAGCTACTCAAGGGGCTGAGCAGTCTCAAAAAATATAAAATGAAAAATAAATAAAAATAATGGGCTGGGTACAGCGACTCATGCCTGCAATCCCACCATGTTGGGAGGCCAAGGAGGGTGGATAACAAGGTCAAGAGATTGAGACCATCCTGGCCAACATGGTGAAACCCTGTCTTTACTAAAAATACAAAAATTAGCTGGGCGTGGTGTCATGTGCCTGTAGTCCCAGGTACTCGGGAGGCTGAGGCAGGAGAATCACTTGAACCTGGGAGGCAGAGGTTGCAGTGAACTGAGATGATGCCACGGCACTCCAGCTTGGTGACAGAGAGAGACTCTGTCTCAAAAAAAGAAAAAAACATTGTGTGTGTGTGTGTGTGTATGTGTATTAAAAATAAACATGTGTGGCACCTTGCTCTCTCTTGCTCCAGGGCAACATAGCAAGATTCCATCTTTTAGAAGAAGAAGAAGAAAGAGGATGAGGATGAGGAGGAGGAAGAGAATGCCACTCTCATCCCCAGATCCTACACAAAAAGGAAGTTGAATTACCCAGCCACTGTGAGATTTTCCAAAACTTACCAATTATCTTACAATGTCCCCACACGTCATGGTTAGTCACTGATAAAATCAGTATCTGAATTTCACAAACCAACCAGAGAAAATCACTAGGCCATGTTAACACATGCCTCCCACCAGGTGTTGTTATGGAACATATATGTCATCCAAAGGCCAGTCCTAGTGAAAAATCATGTCTTGGCTTTGTAAGATGACAGCAGAACCTCTGGATCACCATGGAAGCTAGCTTTCTCTGACTGGATAGTAGAGTTGCTCGAAATCATTCCATTACCACATTGAGTAGAAGTCTTCTGTTAGAATCAATTATCAGAATAATGGGATCCCATTCCAAAAGAAAACCAACCTCTAACAAAGTTTTTGTTACAGTATTTACAAGGTCAAGTTCATATGAAGTAAGAAATTCTACGCAACCTACAAAAGAATCTGCAGTAAATGTGGATACTTTTCTTTGGTATACAGAATTATGTCTGTGTAATTAATACAAATGCAGTATTTTTATTTTTATTTTTTGAGACAGAGTCTTGCTGTGTCGCCCAGGCTGGAGTGCAGTGGCGCAATCTCGGCTCATTGCAACCTTCGCCTCCCAGGTTCAAGTGATTCTCCTGCCTCAGCCTCCCGAGTAGCTGAGACTACAGGCGTGTGCTACTATGCCTTGCTAATTTTTTGTATTTTTAGTAGAGACAGGGTTTCACCCTGTTGGCCAGGCTGGTCTCGAACTCCTGACCTCAGGTGATCCATCCACCTCAGCCTCTGAAAGTGCTGGGATTGCAGGCATGAGCTACCACACCCAGCCACAAATGCACTATTTATTCATCATTGAGGCTTAACTTACAAAAAGCAAGCTTTTCTGAGTATATGAGAGACATATCCTAAAGCAATGGTTTTCCTATTTCTCAAAATTTTAAAATACGATTCCTCTTAATTATGTCTTTGATATCCTGATCACTTCAACATCCCTGTGAAGCTAATAATGATAATAATCACAGATTTTTTGTTTTTCATGTCAAGGGCTTCTGTTTTTGTTGATGCTTGATTTGTTTCACACACTTCAAGCAGTGCCTCCCTCTAGACTTGTCATGTTTTATTCCTCTTCATCTTTTTCAGATCTAAAAATAACAGCAAAAAACCTACAAAGCATTAATATCTAAAATATTTATAATAAAATTGCATTTTATATGCAAAGGACTAAATTATGCACATAAATTAATCGTTCCTTCCACAAACACAATATCAAGGAGGGTAGCTTAGTAGCTTAGGTTTTTTTTTTTTTTTTTTTTTTGATACGGAGTCTCACTCTGTTGCCAGGCTGGAGTGCAGTGGCACAATCTCAGCTAACTGAAACCTCCACCTTCCAGGTTCAAGTGATTTTCCTGCCTCGGCCTCCAGAGTAGCTGGGACTACAGGCGTGAGCCACCATGCCCAGCTAATTTTTGTATTTTTAATAGAGACAGGGTTTCACCATGCTGGCCAGGATGGTCTTGATCTCTTGACCTCATGATCCGCCCACCACGGCCTCCCAAAGTGCTGGGATTACAGGCATCAGCCACAGCGCCTGGCCTTCTTAGGACGAATGTTCTAACAGATCATCCAGACTTTTCAGAGGAAAGACAGTGCAACTGTGCAAAATGTAATATAATTTTCAAAAGTGTATCATCAAAGCTGGGCGTGGTGGCTCACCCCTGTAATCCCAGCACTTTGGGAGGCCGAGGCAGGCAGATCACCTGAGGTCAACAGTTTGAGACCAGCCTGGACAACACGGTAAAACCCCACCTCTACTAAAAATACAAACAATTAGCCGGGTGTGGTGGTGCATGCCTGTAGTCCCAGCTACTTAGGAGGCTGAGGCAGAAGAATCACTTGAATATGGAGGAGGAGGTTGCAGTGAGCTGAGATCATCCCACTGCACTCCAGCCTGGGCGACAGAGCTAGACTATGTCTGAAAAAAAAAAAGTATATTATCAGCTATGTAAATTGTGAAATATAGTTTCAAAGTGGTATAAAACACAATTCTTCCTTGAAACAAAAAATATAACAAAGCCTAGGAAAGCCATCACTACCTACCATTATCACATCCTAATCATGTGTCTCCCTCCTTAATTATTGCTTCCAAACTTATACTTCTGGTTGTATGTAAATCCCAATATTATCTGTCTATGTCAATTTGGAGTCAAGGTCTTTGTATTATTGCTGGTTTCCCAAGATCTAGTACAAAACTTGGCACAAAACCTGCTCAATAAATGGTCACTGAATTGAAATAAACCTCCTTTACATACCTTGGAGGCACAAATAATATAAGGTATGCAAAAGTGCTTTGGAAACTGTCAAGCACCATACAGGAGCTGGTTATTACCAGAATGCCACCAGAGAACAGCACCTTCCCATTGGCTGATCTCTGTAAATTCTATTACTGGCATATATAAATCACTGGATCATTAATGCCCATATTACATATGGCCAAATTTGACTCTGATAATTTTATTCTTCACCTGTCATTTCTAAACAACCTCTCCCAAACAATAAGATGTTCCCAATTTAAAATACTATTCCAATCATGAGATCCAAATAACTAAATCTAAAGCAACATAACTGCATAATAGTCACAAAAATCATGAACTTCTTTCCCATGGAATAAAAGCTTTCCTACACTGCAGCCAACCTGACACCACAGTTAATACTGAGTACATTCCTGTTAAAGGCTTGTTGAATTTTAAGCAAATACAAACCCCATACTCAAATTGTAGAAGATAAAATTTGCTTAAGGGTATCTGTACACGAATGGAACAAATTAGTCAGCTCTCGGTCCTGCCCTTTTTCAGAGCTCAACTTCCCTGCAGTTCTGAGTCACCCTCATCTTCAGGTTCAGCCCTTCCCACAACTTCCAGAGTTAATCCTGACACCAGAGAAGAAGTAATATAAGGGGCTGGGCACAGTGGCTCATGCCTGTAATCCCAGCACTTGGGAGGCCAAGGCAGGCAGATCTCTTGAGGTCAAGACTTCGAGACCAGCCTGGCCAACATGGTGAAACCCCATCTCTACTAAAAAATACAAAAATTAGCCTGAAATCGCTTGAACCCAGGAGGCAAAGGTTGCAGTAAGCCAAGATTGTGCCACTGCACTCCAGCCTTGGCAACAGAGTCTGTCTCAAAAAAAAAAAAGAATATAAGGACAGGAAAGACCCAGGGTTAACCTGCACTTTACATATCCCCCAAGCAACTCATTGTTCATTCATTCACCCATCAGCATATTGAGCAAACAATCATAACTACTGTCTGTGTCAGGCACTACGCTAGGCTTGAGAACAACTACGGCTTTATAGTTAATTGTGGTTGCTATGAGAGTAAGCCACCTCACATTCTTTTTTCTTTTTTTCTGAGACAGAGTCTCACACTGTCACCTGGGCTGAAGTGCAATGGCACAATCTCGGCTCACTGCAACCTCCGCCTTCTGAGTGCAAGCAATTCTCCTGCTTCAGCCTCCCGAGTAGCTGGAATTACAGGCACCTGCCACCACGCCCAGCTAACTTTTTGTATTTTTAGTAGAGACGGGGTTTCACTATGTTGGCCAGGCTGGTCTCGATCTCCTGACCTTGTGATCCTCCTGCCTCGGCCTCCCAAAGTGCTGGGGCTACAGGTGTAAGCCACCATGCCCGGCCTATTCTTCTTCTTTAAAGTTTTCTCAACCATTTCAGTCTCTTGCCTTTTCATATAAATTTTGGGTTAAGCTTTTCAAGTTCTAAGGAAAATCATTAGGTGTACCATTTAATTTATAATTTGGAGAGAACTGATTTTTTTCTTTCTTAAAATGTATATAGTCTTTATTACTGAAACACATTTCCAAATCATAATGGCTTCTACTGACAAAGTGCCTACCATCCATTTCTTTATTAATTACAAACATGTCAGAGTAATTACACAGAACTTCATCTTGTGCTAGCCAAACCTCACAACAACACTAGAAGGTAGGCTGTCGTGTCTACCATTTGTTTTTCCCTCTAAAGGGAAAAGAGAAACAAAGTCTTCTGCAGAGTTACACAAATATTTGGCAAAATTCAGAACAAATCTGAGAAGGCTATTGATAAAAATATCTTTTAATTATAGACATTCATTCTATCCAAGAATGAGAGAAAAAAAGAGAATGGAAGATTTATACATTACTTCAACTGGAGAAATGAGATAGGAGAGTGGCTAACACAAAAATCCCTAAATACTGTTTTAGAAAGTATGAAAAGTGGGTCAGGCATGGTGGATCATGCCTGTAATCCCAGTACTTTGGGAGGCCAGGGTGGGCGGATCACCTGAGATCAGGAGCTCGAGATCAGCCTGGCCAACATGGTGAAACCCTGTCTCAACTAAGAATACAAAAAAAATTAGCCGGGTGTGGTGGCATATGCCTATAATCCCAGCTACTCGAGAGGCTGGGGCGGGAGAATGGCTTGAACCTGGGAGGTGGAGGTTGCAGTAAGCCGAGATCGCGCCACTGCACTCCAGCCTGGGCAACAAAAGTAAAACTCTCTCAAAAAAAAAAAAAAGTATGAAAAGTAGTATTTTGATCCCACCTTGTACACTGCTTATAGCTTACCTATGCAGCTCATCTGACTATATCTCATTGCATCTTACAATTATTTTTGACTACCTTTTAAAAAGATGGAAATGAACCAATTTCATGGTTCATTTATAAATACATCTTTATTTTATACAAAGAAGGGCCTAAAAAAACTATCACAAAGCCAATTTATTTTTTTTAATTTTTATTTATTTATTTATTTTATGGAACACTTCACAAATTTGCGTGTCACCCTTGCGCAGGAGCCATGCTAATCTTCTCTGTATCATTCCAATTTTAGTATAGGTGCTGCCGAAGTGAGCACAAAACCAATTGTTTTAAAAAAAAATTGGAAATTACACATTACCACCAGATACAGACAGCCCATTTTCCTAGATAGGACTTTGAGTAGGCTGGGCGGGTGGCTCACACTTGTTATCCTAGCATTTTGGAAGGCTGAGGTGGGAGGACTGTTTGAGCCCAGAAGTTTGAGACCAGCCTGGGCAACATGGTGAGACCTTGTCTCTACAAAAAAAAAAAAAAAAAAAAAAAAATATATATATATATATATATATATATGTATACTATATATACGTATATATATGGTATTTTTTTCTTTGACACAGAGTTTCGCTCTTGTTATCCAGGCTGGAGTGCAATGGTGTGATCTTGGCTCACCGCAACCTCCGCCTCCCAGGTTCAAGCGATTCTCCTGCCTTAGCCTCCCGAGTAGCTGGGATTACAAGCATGTGCCACTACATCCTGCTAATTTTTCGTATTTTTAGTAGAGACGGGATTTCTCCATGTTGGTCAGGCTGGTTCTGAACTCCCCACCTCAGGTGATCTGTCTGCCTTGGCCTCCCAATGTGCTGGGATTACAGGTGTGAGCCACCGCACCTGGTCTACAAAAAAATTTAGGAATGGTGGCACATGCCTGTAATCGCAGCTGCTGGGGAGACTGAGGCAGAAGGATTACTTGAGTTCAGGAGTTTGAGGTGGCAGTGAGCTATGATTAGATGGCACCACTGCACTCTAGCCTGGGTGACAGAGCAAGATCCTGTCTCTATGTTAGATAGATAGATAGATAGATAGATAGATAGATAGATAGATAGATAGATAGATAGATAGATAATTATTGGCCAGACACAGTGGCTCAAGCCTGTAATCTCAGCACTTTGGGAGGCCGAGGCTGGCAGATTACAAGGCCAGGAGTTCAAGACCAGTCTGGCCAACATAGTGAAACCCGGTCTCTACTAAAAATACAAAAAATAGCCGGGCATGGTGGCACGTGCCCGTAGTCCCAGCTACTTGGGAGGCTAAGGCAGGAGAACTGCTTGAAGGGAGACAGAGGTTGTGGTAAGCCAAGATTGTGCCACTGCACTCCAGCCTGTGTAACAGCAAGATGCCGTCTCAAAATAAAATAAAATATAAATAGGCTGGTCACAGTGGCTCACGCCTGTAATCCCAGCATTTTGGGAGGCCAAGGCAGGTGGATCACCTGAGGTCAGGGGTTTAAGACCAGCCTGGCTAATATGGTGAAACCTATCTCTACTAAAAATACAAAAAATTAGCCAGGTGTTGTGGCAGGCGCCTGTAAGCCAAGCTACTCAGGAGGCTGAGGCAGGAGAATCGCTTGAACACAGGAGGCGGAGGTCACAGTGAGCCAAGATGGCGCCACTGCACTCCAGCCTGGGCAACAAGAGTGAAACTCCGTCTCAAAATAATAATAATAATATAAAATAAATACTTCTACTTTGTTTATAACTAAGGTTGCAATAAAAGATGTATACAGGCCAGGTACGGTGGCTCATGCCTGTAATCCCAGCACTTTGGGAGGCTGAGGTGGGTGGATTACCTGAGGTCAGGAGTTCGAGACCAGCCTGGCCAACATAGTGAAACCCTGTCTCTACTAAAAATACAAAAATTAACCAGGTGTGGTGGTGCACGCCTGTGGTCCCAGCTACTTGGGAAGCTGAGGCAGCAGAATCACTTGAACCTGGGAGGTGGAGGCTGCAGTGAGCTGAGATCGCACCACTGCACTCCAGCCTGGGTGACAGAATGAAAGTCTGTCTCTGAAAAAAAGAAAGTCCATGCTAGGCTAAAGGAACCAGAGGTATGAAAGGTCCTCAGGGCAGAATTCTGTATTTTTGCCATAGGAGAATTTTGAGCAAAAAAAGTGTAAATCTTTTCAAAAAAAAATTCTTGGACTGGGTGGAGTGGTTCACACCTGTAATCCCAACACTTTGAGAAGCCAAGGCAAGAAGATCGCTTGAGTACAGGAGTTCAAGACCAGCCTGGGCAACAAAGTGAGCCCTTGTCTCTACAAAAACTTACACAAAAATTCAATAATTAGCCAGGTGATAATTTTTAGTGGGTGGTATGTGCCTGTAGTCCCAGCTCCTGGAGAAGCTGAGGTGGTGGGAGGATAGCCTCAGCCCAGGAGGTTGAGACTGCAGTAAGCAAAGGACTTGCCACTGCATTCTAGCCTGGGCGATAGAGCAAGACCCTGCTCCTAAAAAAAAGAAATTATTGCATTCTAGAATAAATCCTCCTTGTCTATTGTGTGTTATGTTAGTATACTGCCAAATTCATGAGAATTTTGCTTCTCTTTTTTTTTTAAGAGACAAAGTTCTCACTGTGTGCAGGCCAGAGTGCAGTGGCTATTCATAGGCACAATCATAGTGCACTACAACCTTGAACTCCCGGGCTCAGGAGATTCTGCTGCCTCAGCCTCCAGAGCACCTGGCAGAATTTTGTTTTCTTTATACTCATGAGATTGGTTTCTAATTTCCTTTCTTGAACTTCTTTTGCCCATTCTTTTATGAAAAAGAGATAAGGTCTCTGTCGTCCAGGCTGGAATGTACTGGCACAATCACAGCTCACCGCAGCCCCAAACTCCTGGGCTCAAGCAATACTCCCACCTCAGCTTCCCAAGCAGCTGGGACTATGGGTGTGCACCACGACATGTGGCTAATTTTTGTATTTTTTGTAGAGACAGGGTCTCATCATGTGTTGTCCAGGTTGGTCTCAGGTGATCCTCCCACCTTGGCCGGAATTATAGGCGTGAGCCATCACACCAGAGATGTTGTCCCTTTTTCAGTCTCTTTTCCTTCCCTCTATTGAATTGGCTTGTATATTCCCTTTTTCAGCTGTGCTAATTTTAGTAGTTACTCTTGATTTTAAAGGGACACACTTAACTTTATGTTTACTCTAAATGTTCGCAGTTATGTCTGTCTTCCTGGGAAATGTGAAGAGATTCTTAGCACACCATTGGACAGATCTTCTCTCTCACTATTACTATTTAGGGCAGCACTTCTCAGAGTATGTTCCCCAAGGCCTTTTCAAGAGTCTGAAAAATGGTCTAGATCTCCTGACCTGGTGATCTGCCCGCCTTGGTCTCCCAAAGTACTGGGATTACAGGCGTGAGCCACCGCGCCCGGCCAGGTTAAAGCTAATTTAAGAAAAAATACTACAAATTGTTTTCACTTTATTGACATTTGCATTAATGGTACAAAACTGGGCCGGGCACAGTGGCTCACGCCTGTAATCCCAGCACTTTGGGAGGCCAAGGTGGGCGGATCACAAGGTCAGGAGTTTGAAACCAGCCTGGTCAATATGGTGAAACCTCATCTCTACTAAAAATACAAAAAAAAAATTAGCTGGGCATGGTGGTGGGTGCCTGTAGTCCCAGCTACTCGGGAGGCTGAGGCATGAGAATCGCTTGAACCCATAGGCGGAGGTTGCAGTGAGCCAAGATCGCGCCACTGCACTCCAGCCTGGGTGACAGAGTGAGATTCCATTTCAGAAACAAAACAAAACAAACAAAAAAACCTGAGGATGGGTAATAGAGCTGGTGCCTTAGTATGAATCTAGGCAGTATTATCAAACTGTCCCAGTAGTCACTGTATTCGTCATCATGCACTCACAGAATAAAAAAAGCCAGTTTGTTTCATTTAAGATTGCCCCAGATGAGAGAATAAAAATTATTAATTTTATAAATCCTTGACCCATGAATATACATCTTTTAAAAATTGTGAGTGATAACATGGGAAGCATGCATAAAGCACTTCCACACACAGAAGTATGAGAGTTGTCTCATGAAAAAAACATTTGTACGATTCTTTGAGTTGAGCTGAACTGGCCATTTTCACGGAATACCATTTTTATTTGCAAGAACAACTGACAGACAACCACCGGTCTACAGACGTGGGTATGTGGCAGATACTTCCTCAAAAATGAAGTAACCCTGTCACTTCAAGAAAAACAACTCAGTATTTGTTTTAACAGAAAACATTAAAGCTTTCAAGTGAAAAAGCTATTAAAATACTCCCTCTCCCGGGCGGGCACGGTGGCTCACGCCTGTAATCCAGCACTTTGGGAGGCTGAGGCAGGCGGATCACAAGGTCAGGAGTTCAAGACCAACATAGTGAAACCCTATCTCTACTAAAAACACAAAAATTAGCCAGGCATGGTGGCGCACGCCTGTAATCCCAGCTACTCAAGAGGCTGAGGCAGGAGAATCGCTTAAACTCAGGAGGCGGAGGTTGCAGTGAGCCGAGATGCGCCACTGGACTCCAGCCTGGGCGAGATAGCGAGACTCTACCTCAGAAAAAAAAATACTCTCGGCCGGGCGTGGTGGCTCACGCCTACAATCCCAGCACTTTGGGAGGCCAAGGCGGGTCGATCACGAGGTCAAGAGATTGAGACCATCCTGGTCAACATGGTGAAACCCCGTCTCTACTAAAAACACAAAAATTAGCTGGGCATGGTGGCACGCGCCTGTAGTCCCAGCTACTGGGGAGGCTGAGGCAGGAGAATTGCTTGAACCCAGGAGGCGGAGGTTGCGGTGAGCTGAGATCCCACCATTGCACTCCAGCCTGGATAACAAGAGTGAGATTCTGTCTCAAAAAAAAAAAATACTCCCTTTCCCAACTACTTGTCTGTGTGAGGGTGGATTTTCTTCAGGTACTTCAACCCAGAAAACACTACAACAGACTGAACACAGAAGCATATATGAGGATCCACCTGACATCTATTAAGCCAAACATTAAAGAGCTCTGCAAAAATGTACAAATAATGTCATTCATTACAATTTTGTCTTGGTTTAAATTTTTATTTTGGGGCTGGGCGCAGTGGTTCACACCTGTAATCCCAGCATTTTAGGAGGCCAAGGCAGGTGGATCATTTGAGGTCAGGAGTTTTAAGACCAGCTTGGCCAACATGGTGAGACCCTGTCTCTGCTAAAAATACAAAGATTAGCCAGGGTGGTGGTGCACGCCTGTAATCCCAGCTACTTGAGAGGCTGAGGTAGGAGAGTCACTTGAACCCAGGATGCGGAGGTTGCAGTGAGCCAAGATCGTGCCACTGTATGCCAGCCTGGGTGACAGGGTGAGACCATGTCTCAAAAAAACAAAATTCATTTTGGGCCAGGCATAGTGGCTCACATCTCTAAACCCAGCACTTTGAGAGGCCAAGGCAGGAGGATCGCTTGAAGCCAAGAGTTCGAGATTAGCCTGGGAAACATGGCAAAACCCCATTTCTACCAAAAACACACAAAATTAGCCGGGTGTGATGGGGTGTGCATGTAGTCCCAGTTACTAGGGAGACTGAGGTAGGAGGATCACTCGAGCCCCAGAGGTTGAGGCTACAGTGAGCCATGATTATGCCACTGCAGAGTAAGACCCTGTCTCCAAAAGTATACATATTTTGGCTTTTAATCACAAAAAGGTGTTGAGTCAATAAATAATTTAAACTTACCGACCTGCTAAATTAATTTCCATAGTCACATTACTTTTTTTTTTAAGTAGACCATTCCTCCCATTATAGAAACTATCTTTTGCTTCTTAATGCCCACACTTTCCCTCTGGATTCACTTTTCTTCTCGCAGAGGTATATCCTTTAATAACTTTTTTTTTTTTTTTTTGAGACAGGGTCTTACTGTGTCACACAGGCTGGAGTGTAGTGGTGCAATCTTAGCTCACTGCAGCCTCAACCCAGGTTTAGGTGTTCCTCCCACCTCAGTCTTCTGGATAGCTGGGACTACAGATGAGCACCACCACGTCCCACCAATTTTTTGTAGAGAGGGTTTTTCCATGTGGCCCAGGCTGGTCTCGAACTCCCAGCACAAGCAATCCACCTGCCTCGACCTCCCAAAGTGCTGGAATTACAGATGTGAGGCACCACCCCTGGCCTGAATTCTAGAAAATTTTCAGTGATTATCTTCTCAAATGTGATCTGTCATTCCTTTCTTAGCATTAAGTTTTTCAATATCTTTGAATGAAAAGTTAGTTTTGTCTGCTTACTTTTTAAGTCTCTCCCTTTTCTTTCTCTTATCCTACTTTTGCAGTTGCCTCCACCTGTTCCTCCAGAGCCGTCCATCAAGATCTAGGACTTAACAATGTTTCAAACCTTCTGTGCTGATACACTAATTACAGATTCAGTCACTTGAGCAGACAGGCTACTTCACTGTTTTTGGTCAAAAAGCCATGTTTTTCTCCCTCACCCTCACTAGGCCCACTTTCTTACAAAGCTATAGTCCCAGACAGTCAACCCTTCTATCAGCCTACTTTCACAAGCTGACACCCATCCCAGGCCCTGGCTTTGAGCAATACTCCCAGCTCCAGGCGTCTCTGCCATGGAGTTCTAATGGGGATCTGTTTTAAGGAAAGAGGTCAAAGTCCCAGCCAACACCGATTCTCCACCCAGAGCCTCAGTCTCACCATCAGCCTCACTTGCCGCTAAAGCTTTCTCTCCTTTTTTTTTTTTTTGAGATGGAGTCTCGCTGTCACTCAGCCTCTAGTGCAATGGTGCAATATTCGCTCACTGCAACCTCTGCCTCCTGGGTTCAGGCAATTCTCCTGCCTCAGCCTCACAGTAGCTGAGATGACAGACCCAGCTAATTTTTCTATTTTTTTAGTAGAGACGAAGTTTCACCATATTGGCCAGGCTGGTCTCGAACTCCTGACTTCAGGTGATTCACCCACCTCAGCCTCCCAAAGTGCTACCATTACAGACGTAAGCCACTGCACCCAGCCTCTCTTCTATTTTTAGTCACATATTTATTTTTCCTTTTAAAACATTTATGTATTGCTATGTATTTGAGACAGAGGAATTGTGTTGAAGTATGAACTCACTTTAAGATCTCAATAAGAAGTCATATATCATTTCTACATTTTATAAAAATGGGAATATATTTTATAATTTTAAAAAATTAAGTTTTTTCTTTTAAATTTGTTTTACTCCCTTTACTATATATTTATTATAACAGGAGCAAATAAATAGTGGAGTCATGGAAGCAAGGAAGAGCCAAATTCTGATACAGGAAATGAATTTCACAGAAGCTCTTGCCATGTACAAAAAATAAAAAAAAAATAAAAGACTTCACATCATTTCAATCACTTGCTTGCCAGCATCTTAAAATTTTCTGCGGATTCATTGGAACCAGAAGAGAAGGTGTAAAATGAAGCATTCAGTCATATCTAATAAGCTTGTGAGAAAAAACAAGTGATGTAACATTTGGTAGAAGGGCCTCATCCCAGAAGAAATAGGAGCTGTTCAGTAGTGTACAGGGGAGGCAGTCCTGTGGCGGGGGGGGTACACAAATATTAACTTCAGTCTGCTTCAATCTGTGTCTCTTTGATTTGTTCGTCCTTTGTAATACGTGGACACTAAGTCAGTTTAACAGTTCAATAAGAATCATTATAGGGAGGTCAGGCGCAGTGGCTCACATCTGTAATCCCAGCACTTTAGGAGATTGAGGCAGGCGGATCACTTGAGTCTAGGAGTTTGAGACCAGCCTGAGCAACATGGTAAAACCCCCATCTCTACAAAAAAATAAGAAATTAGCTGGGTGTGGTGGCACATGTCTGTAGTCCCAGCTACTTGGGAACCTGAGGTGAGAGGATCGTTTGAGCCCAGGAGGTAGAGGTTGCAGTGAGCCAAGATCATGCCACTGCACTCCATCCTGAGCAACAGAGCAAGACCCGGTCTCAAAAAAAAAATCATTATCGGGCTAGATGTGTCGGCTCACATTGGTAAACCCAGCACTCAGGGAAGTCGAGGAGAGTGGATTGCTAGAGCCCAGGAATTGGAAAGCAGCCTGAACAACATAGTGAGACCTCAACTCTGAAAAAAAAAAAAAAATTTAGCTGGGCATAGTGGTATGTGCCTGTAATACCAGCCACTCAGGAGGCTGAGGTGGGAGGATTTGAGCCCAGGAGGTCAAGGCTGCAGTGAGCCGTGATTATTGTGCCACTGATCTTCAGCCTGGGCAACAAAGCAAGACCCTGTCTCAAAAAAATTATAATAAAAATCATTACAGGATTATAGGGCCGGGCCTAGTGGCTCACAATTGTAATCCCAGTGCTTTGGGAGGCTGAGGCAGGATGATTGCTTGAGGCCAGGAGTTCAAGAGCAGCCTGGGCATCACAGAATCCATCTCCATAAAAAAAATTTAAAAATCAGCCAGCTGTAGTGGTGTGTGCTTGTAATTCCAGCTATTAAGGAGGCTGAGGCAGGAGGATCACTTGAGCCCAGCTCAGGAGTTTGAATCCAGCCTGGACAACATAGCCAAAAAAAAAAAAAGAAAGAAAGAAAAAGAAGAAAAGAAAGAAAGAGAGGGAGAGAAAGAAAAGAAAAAGAAAGGAGAGGAAAGGAAAGGAGGAAGGAAGGGAGGGAGGGAAAAGAAAAGAAAAGACAGTAGACAACGAAACCCACAGCTGGGCTGTGGGGGTTCATAGCACTGTCGGAGCAAAGCAGTCCCTAATGAACTTGATATTAGGCACAAGAATAAGGGTCAGTTCTGAAAACTGGAGTATGACAGAGAAGGTGGAAATAAGCCATGGGCTCACATACTAAAATTACACTAAATTCAGAATGGGCACAACAGCTGAGGGCAGGGAATAAGTCCAGAGCCTGAAGTTTTAGCTAACTCTGAGGTTGAGACTAAGTGTTCCCAGGTGTGGAGATTAGACAGACAGGAGCTACACAAGTCGGTCATGCATTCAAAGCATTAGACCCTATCACCAATAAGAAGATCCATAAACTTAAGTTTTCAGTATTTCAGTGCTATGCTCTACATTTTGTTTTTTGTTTTTTTGAGGTAAGGTCTCGCTGTGTTGCCCAGGCTGGACTGGAATGTAGTAGTGAACATGGCTCACTACAGCCTTGGCCTCCCAGGCTCAGGTGATCCTCCCACCTGAGCCTTCCCAAGTAGCTGGGACTATAGCCACGTGCCACTGTTCCTGGCTAATTTTTGTATTTTTTGTAGAGATGGAATTTCATCATGCTGCCCAGGCTGGTCTCAAAGACCTGAGCTCAAGCTATCCACCGGCCTCGGCTCCCAAAGTGCTGCAGTTACAGGTATGAGCCACCACACCCAGCCTTAGTTCTATTTTTTTATTATTAGGAGTAGACATTCGTTCACAAATGGCAAACTATAGAAACCTGCCTGACTCTTCAAAAAAGAACCAATTTGCATACAGAAAGATGAATACAAATTCAAAGTTTTATTAAAGACAAGTTCAACATTATTTTTTCTTGTCAATTACCTGAAAATATTTAAACTTTAAAACAATGTACCTAGATTCATGGTACGAAACCTGTTAACTTTTTCAAAAATTAATAAAATAAATCTACCTCAGATCCAAATTTATTGGTCAAGTTAAAACTAAGAGACTGGTCACTAGATTACAAAAATAAAACCATGTACAACCAACTCAGTAATAAATGTTTCATTCAACCAAATCCAAAAACCAAATTTTCATGTGTTAGCCTCACGAAGGTTATGTCTCAACCAGAAATGTCCAATTAGGGTAACATACGCAATCCCAAGATGGTGGGTTTTGAGTGGTTAAGCAGTATGGACAAGATATTTCTAGTTAGGATGGCTGACAAGCAAAGTGAGTTTGAATTATTACCTGGAAGAGTTCCAGCAATGTCATATTTAACATTTAGTCAGCTCCTCTTATAAACCAATCATTATTTCATTATTTTAAGTATTTGGGGAGGTTACATAGCTGAAATATTAATTTTGTTCATTTACCAAATATTAATTGAGCCCACTTAGTACTCAGACATTACGGTTGTTTTTTGTGGTTTTCTGAGACAGGGTCTTGCTCTGACACCCAGGCTGGAGTGCACTGGCATAATCACAGCTCACTGCAGTGTCAAGCTCCTTGGCTCAAGGAATCTCCTACCACCTTGACCTCCTGAGTAGATGAGACTACAGGTGAGCTATCATTTTTTTTTTTTTTTTTTTTTTTTTGCAGAGCCGGGGTGTCTGTGTTGTCCAGGCTGGTCTCAAACTCCTGGACTCAAGTGATTCTCCTGCCATAGCCTCCCAAGGTGCTAGGATTTCAGGAATTAGTTACTGCACCTGGCCTAGATCTGGTTCTTACAGATCTTGCTAAGAATTATTAATAAAAACAACAGTATTAACAAAAACAATAGAAAGTAATTACATGTTGTGTACCAGATATTGTGCTAGGTGTTTTATGTTTAGCATCTCACCTAATCCCATTTTAAAGATGAGAAAATGGCTGGGTGTGGTGGCTCACGCCTGTAATCCCAGCATTTTGGGAGGCTGAGACAGGTGGATCACCTGAGGTCAGGAGTTCAAGACCAGCATGGCCAACATAGTGAAACCCTGTCTCTACTAAAAATACAAAAATTAACTGAGCATGGTGGCAGGCACCTGTAATCCCAGCTACTCAGGAGGCTGAGGGAGGAGACTTGCTTGAACCCCGGAGGCATAGGTTGCAGTGAGCCAAAATTGCGCCATTGCACTCCAGTCTGAGGGACAAGAGCAAAACTCCGTCTTGAAGAAAAAAAAAAGATGAGAAAACTCAGGCATAGAGGTTGAGTATCTTGCCCATGTTCTCATAGCAAGGATGCGGTGTTGAAATTAGAACTCCAAACTGTTGCAGGGCTGAAAATTCTAACCACTGTGCATATTGCCTTTATCATCTAAGGTAAAAAGCAAAAAAGAAAAAAACAGCTGCAGATAAGGACACTGAAGAGGATGAATTTCTTCTAAGTGGATGACTAAGGAATGGCTTTGTGAAGCAAGTGATATTTGCACAAATTTTTACAGGATAGATAGGATCTGGTTGTACAGAGAAAGGAAACTAAGGACAAAGTATAACAAAGCATGGGTGGCAGAAGACACACTGCACTGGGAGTTGGAAGATTTGGTTCAAGCTTTATTCCTCCATAACTGTTTGACAAGGAACAAGCCACTTACCTCTCTAGGCTTCAGTTTATTCTTCTGTAAAATGTCTAGTTTGGTTCAAAAAGCATACAGGTGCTATATGCAGGAAGATATTAATAGCGTAATTGTAAGGATAAAATCTAGAAAACAATTTAATCGTCAAGCAATGGGTAAATAATTCAAATCATCATGCAGTCTTTCTGAAAGTAACTGTGGAGATATCAGCAATATAAAAAATGTGGCTGGTACGGTGGCTCATGCTTGTAACCCCAGCTCTTTTGGAGGCCAAAGCAGGCAGCTTGAGACCAGGAGTTCGAGATCAACCTTGTAAAACCCCATCTCTATTAAAAATATAAAATTAGCCAGGCGTGGTGGCATGCGCCTGTAATCCCAGCTACTCAAGTGACTGAGGCACGAGAATCGCTCTAACCTGGGAGGCAGAGGTTGTAGTGAGCCTAGATTGCTCCAGCCTGCACAACAGGGCAAGACTCTAGTCAGAATTGGGGATTTAAAAAAAAAACAAAGAAAAAAAGAGGAAGACTGTCTCAAAAAAAGAAAATAGATTACAAAACTATATGCACTATTACAGATACATATGAGAAAACACTAAAAGGATAATATACAGAAATAAAATTTGGAAAATAAAATACAGATATACCCAATCTGTTCCCCAGACCTCTTGAAGTAAAAACCTCTAGGGTGAGATCTGAAATGTAGGCACATGTTAAGAAAATATTACAGCCAGGCATGGTGGCTCATGCCTGTAATCCCAGCACTTTGGGAGGCTGAGTTGGGAGGACTACTTGAGCCTGGGAAGTTGAGGCTACAGTAAGCAGTGATATGCCACTACACTCCAGCCTGGGCAACATAGTAAGACCCTGTCTCAAAAAAAAAAATTATAGAATATGCAAGGGAACAGCAATTAGTTTGGGGTGACTGCATCATAAGATATATGAGAGAGAGCATCAAGACAACAACAGGCTGAGGAGGAGTTTGGACATTATGCTGTAGGCCATAGTGGGTTTACTTCTGAGCCAGTAAGTTATATAGCAGCAGCGACAGCAGCACCAGTTCTCTGGAGCCTGTAGTCTTAGCAGCCTTGGGACTTCTGGTCTCTGTTCATGCCTCTAATCTCATGATAAAAAACTAAGTCAGGTCTTAGGGATAGCAGGTATGTCAGTTACCTGGCATACAAGATACTTACCTGAGGCAGACATCACTTATTATAGTTTTATTTCCCAATGAGCCTAATTGCCTCAGAATATTTTGCAATACAGCCCTCCAGAAAGACACTCTACCCTACTAACCGCAGAGATTTACCATCTCCTCACCCTTGAGCCTTCGGACTAGGGTCTATCTCTTCAATCTAGCCAAAAAGTACTCCAAGGTTGAACAGAAACTCTCTTAGCTCTAACTTCCTTTTGAGTGCATCTTTGTTTTTAAATATGTCACAGGTTCATCTTATATAAGGAAAAAAACTGAAAAACATGAAAATAATTCCTGGTTAAGGTAGTGAACTTCAACATTTTTTTTTTTTTTTTGAGATGGAGTTTCACTCTGTCACCTACCCTGGAGTGCAGTGGTGCAATCTCGGCTCACTGCATCCTCCACCTCCTGGGTTCAAGTGATTCTCGTGCCCCAGCCTCCCTTATAGCTGGGTTTACAGGTGTGTGCCATCATACCTGGCTAATTTTTGTATGTTTTGATAGGGAAAGAGTCTTGCAAAAAGAAAAATGAAAAATAAAAATAAATTTAGCCGGGCACAGTGGCTCATGCCTGTAATCTCAGCATTTTGGGAGGCTGAGGTGGACAGATCACCTGAGGTGAAACCCCGTCTCTATTAAAAATATAAAAATTAGCCAGGTGTAGTGACAGGCAACTGTAATCCTAGCTACTCGGGAGGCTGAGGCAGGAGAATTGCTTGAACTCAGGAGGCGGAGGTTGCGGTGAGCCGAGATCGCACCATTACACTCCAGCCTAGGTAACAAGAAACTCCATCTCAAAAAAATATATATATATATATATAATTGGTCGGACACAGTGGCTCACACCTGTAATCCCAGCACCTTGGGAGGCTGAGGTGGGTGGCTCACAAGGTCAAGAGATCGAGACCATCCTGGCCAACATGGTGAAATCCCGTCTCTACTACAATGCAAAAATTAGCTGGGCGTGGTGGTGCATGCCTGTAGTCCCAGCTACTTTGGAAGGCTGAGGCAGGAGAATAGCTTGAACCTGGGAGGCAGAGGGTGCAGTGAGCCAAGATCACGCCACTGCACTCCAGCCTGGCGACTGCGACAGAACAAGACTGCCTAAAAAAAAAAAAAAATATATATATATATATATACACACACACACACATATATATATATATACATATATATATATATATATATATATATATATATATATATATGTATATATATATATAATTAGCTGGGTGTGGTGGTGGGAACCTGTAATCCCAGCTACTCAGGAGGCTGAGGCAGGAGAATCGCTTGAAACCAGTAGGCAGACGTTGCAGTGAGCCAAGATCGCGCCACTGCACTCAAGCCTGGGCAACAAGAGTGAAACTGTATTTCAAAGAAAAAAAGCAACACTTTTGATTTGGAATTTGTGATGTGAAAGGACTAACAGTTAATATTTAGACTTGTAAAGAAAAATAAGCACAATAATTATAGCTACAAAGCAGAATGTAAATGTTACAATTCATAAAGCCACAATACACTTTCATACATTAATGTAATATTATTTAATATTTCAACAAAAAAGCAACCATAAGTAAAATAAAAAGACACCCTACTATTTAACTCACCAGAAAATGAGGGGAAATACTAAAGATGCATAGAGAAACGTGTGCAAGAACTCGCGTTAATGGCTGGGTACGGTGGCTCAGGCCTGTAGTCCCAGCACTTTGGGAGGCTGAGCAGGGTGGATCATGAGGTAAGGAGTTCGAGACTAATCTGGCCATCATGGTGAAACCCCATCTCTACTAAAAACAAAAATTAGCTGGGTGTGGTGGCACACGCCTGTAATCCCAGCTACTTGGGAGGCTGAGGCAGGAGGATTGCTTGAACCCAGGAGGTAGAGGCTGCAATGAGCTCAGTCATACCACTGCACTCCAGCCTGGGCAACAGAGCAAGACCCCCATCTTGGAAACAACAACAAAAACTTGCATTAAAATGTCAACTTGGTTATCTCTGGATGGTTGGATCAAGGGTGAGTTCTGCTTTCTTTTATATATATATATATTTTCCTCTGAGATGGGATCTTGCTATGTTGCCCAGACTGGTCTTGACTCCTGGGCTTAAGTGATCCTCCCACCTTGGCCTCCCAAGTAACTGGGATTACAAGCATGCTCCACTGCCTTGCTTTCTTCTTATTCCTTAATTTTCATCAGAGTATGTTCCTCACCTCATGAAATTTAGAATTCCTGCTCCTACTGCCTGAATAAAACACTCGTCCCTTGCCTCCTTCACATGGTTGGCTCCTTCTGATCACTTAGATACAGCTCACACATAATTCAATTCCTCAGAAAGACCTTCCTTGATCATCTAACCTAAAGGAGTCCCAACTCCACTAACCACTATTATTTTACCCTGTTTTATTGTCTTCATGGCACTTTATCAGTATCTTAAATTAAAAGTTACCTTCTTTAATGTTGAATCTTGAATCTTCCAAACTAGGATGGAAGCTCTATGAGGGGAATGTCGTTTTGTTTACCTAATGAATTTCCCTAGGACTTTAAAACATGTTATATCATGATATTGGTTGAAAATGAATATATTTGTGCTAATTTTGTAATCAGAACCACCACCAAAAAAACTATTTTTTCTTGAGACAGAGTCTGGATGTGTTGCTCAGGCTGGAGTGCAGTGGTACAATCTTGGCTCACAGCAACCCTGATCTTCTGAAGCCATCCTCCCACCTTAGTCTCCCCCATAGCTAGGACCACAGGCATGAACTACCATATTCAGCTAATGTTTTTGTATTTTTTAATAGAGGTGGGTTTTCCCCATGTTGCCCTGGCTAGTCTTGAACTTTTGAGCTAAAGTGATCCGCCCATCTGAGTCTCCCAAAGTGCTAAGATTACAGGTGTGAGCCACCACACGCAGCCCAAATTCTTTTCTTTTTTCTTTTTCATTTCATCTAACTAAGTCTAAATCTAAAGCAAATTATTTTCAATAAATAAAGCAGAAAGGCTTAGTAAAAAAAGGAGAAAGATTAAACCATATGATACATTTTACTGGCAAAAAAATGTAAAAATGTGAGAAACCTAAATGTTGGAGAAGATATGGATCAATGAGAACTCTCTATACATTGCTGGTGGGTTATAAATTGATTCAACTACTCTGGAAAACAATTTGACATTTTCTTATTATTTACATATTATCCAGCAATTCAACTCCTAGAAAAATCCTTTCACACATGCATCAGGAGACACAGACAATAATGTTTACAGCAAGGAGTACTTTTCTTTCTTTTCTTTTTTTTTTTTTTGAGACAGAGTTTCGCTCTTGTTGCCCAGGCTGGAATGCAGTGGCACTTGGCTCACTGCAACCTCCGCCTCCCGGGTTCAAGCAATTCTTCTGCCTCAGCCTCCAGAGTAGCTGGGACTACAGGTGAGTGCCACCACGCCCAGCTAATTTTTGTATTTTTAGTAGAGACGGGGTTTCACCATGTTGGTCAAGATGTTCTCAATCTCCTGACCTTGTGATCCGCCCGCCTCAGCCTCCCAGAGTGTTGGGATTACAGGGGTGAGCCACCACGCCTAGCCAGCAGCACTTTTCATAAAGGAAAAGACTGCAAATCCAAATGCCCATCAAAGAGAGTGGGTAAATTCTGGCGCATCAGACAATGAAATATTATACAGTGGAAATAAATGCACTGCAGTCACAAAAAAAAAACATGAATCTTAGTACGATTTTGCATTATTCTGTTTTTTTTCTTCAGTCTCACTCTGTCCCCCAGGCTGAAGTGCAGTGGTGTGATCCTGGCTTACTGCAACCTCGGTCAAGGGATTCTCCTGCCTCAGCCTCCAGAGTAGCTGGGATTACAGGGGACCACAACCACACCCAGCTAATTTTTGTATTTTTAGTAGAGACAACATGGGGTATCACATGTTGGCCAGGCTGGTCTCAAACTCCTGACCTCAGGTAATCCATCAGCCTCTGCTGCCTCCCAAAGTGCTGGGACTACAGGCATCAGCCACCACACCTGGCCGCAATGCAACTGCAATTTTTTTTTTTTTTTTTTTTTTGGAGACAGAAACTTGCACTGTCACCCAGGCTTGGAGTACAGTGGCATGATCTCGGCTCACTGCAACCTCTGCCTCCCAGGTTCAAGCAATTCTCAGCCTCCCGAATAGCTGGGATTACAAGTGCGCACCACCACACCCAGCTATTATTATTATTATTTTTTAGTAGAGGCGGGGTTTTGCCACAGTGTTGGCCAGGCTGGCCTTGAATTCCTGACCTCAGGTGATCTGCCCACCTCAGCCTCCCAAAATGCTGGGATTACAGGTGTTCCACTGGAACAATTGAACTTATATGAACACAATCTTCAATACAATTTAAACTTTTGAAGTTATGTGTATCATTTTTTTCTTCCATATATTTAGTCTGTCAACAATAAAATTAAGGCAAATATATCAGCTGGGTTCACTTAAATTTTTTAAATGGTATATCTTCATTAACTAATGAAGAAAACATGTAAAAAGTACACTAGTTGTGCTAGAGAGAAAGAAATTACAAACAAGAAATTGGGTTAAACCTAACAACTTATTAGTAAATGAATTGAAGATGTAAAGTATAATATACAGGCAAATAAGAGTTTTCAGGAGGACAGTACATTCTTGAGAAAACCCTAATGCACGAAAATGTAAGCAAAATTTCTAAGATGAAATGGGATTAATAATTGTCATTGATGCTTAAAATATTTTAGAAATCTGAATTACAAATCCCCAGTATAAAGATGAAAAATGTCAATTCAGTAAAAAGAAATAAAAGTTGATTCATGTAAGGGAGTAAAAATATAAAAAGAAAAGAAAAATATCCTAACATCTTAGGAAGCCTCTCTCCTCCCCCTAATTTTTTTCCTATTTTGGCTGTCTCACGCTTCAGCCCCCAGGCTGAAGTTCAGTGGTGTGATCTCAGCTCACTGCAGCCTCAACCTCCTAGGCTCAAGTGATCCTCTCATCCCAGCCTCCCAAGTAGCTGGAACTACAGGTGCACGCCATCATACCCGGCTAATTTTTGTGTTTTTTTTTTTTTTTTTTTTTTTGTAGAGACCGGGTTTCACCAGGTTGCCCAGGCTGGTTTCAAACTCCTGAACTTAAGCAATCCACCCGCCTCAGCCTCCCAATCTCAACTTCTAAAAAGATTTTGAAGTAAACAAGACCAAAGAGTGAGAAACATATATATCTATCAAGGAGAAAAAAAAAGTCCTATTGTTAAAGAAACAGTAGCCTGGGTCAGGCGTGGTGATCGGGCACTTTGGGAGGCCGAGGCAGGTGATCACCTAAGATCAGGAGTTCGAGACCAGCCTGGCCAACATGGTGAAAGCCCTCCTCCACTAAAAATATAAAAATCAGCTGGGCATGGTGGCAGGTGCCTGTAATCCCAGCTACTTGGGAGGCTGAGGCAGGAGAATTGTTTGAACCTAGGAGTCGGAGGTTGCAGTAAGCCAAGACTACACCATTATACTCTAGCCTGGGAAACACAGCAAGTCTCTGTCTCAAAAAAACAAAAAAACAAAAAACAACAAATAGTAGCCTAAAATGTTATATTTACAAAGAACTAAGCATTTTGCTTCTTCGAGTTACATATTTTTGTTTGAGACAGTCTTACTCTGATGCCCAGGCTGGAGTGCAGTGGTGTGAACAAAGGTCACTGTAGCCTCTATCTCCTTGGGGTTAAGATGATCCTCCCAACTTAGCCTCTCAAGTACCTGGGACTACAGATGCACACACCATGCCTGGCTAAGTTTTGAATTTTTTCAGAGATGCGGTTTTGCCACATTGGCCAGGGTGGTCTCAAACTGCCTTGGCCTCCCAAAGTGCTGGGATCATAGGCATGAGCCACTGTGGCCATGGTTACATGTTCTAATCTGCTATATTCTACAGATATTTCAAGCAAATAATCTGTCTACAAAATGAGATTAGACTGACTAGATCTTAATTTAAGACAACTTCTGGTACTAATTTCTTACTGTTTTACAAAGACAGTAATTTTAAGTCTTAAAAAAAAATCAAATCTTAGGCCCCGATGCATGGCTCACGCCTGTAATCCCAACACTCTGGGAGGCTGAGGGAGCAGGATTGCTTGATTCCAGGAGGTCGAGGCTACAGTGAGTATGATCACACCACTGCATTCCAGCCTGGGTGACAGAGCAAGACCCTGCCTAAAAAACAATCATTATGATCCTAATGTAAAACTTCTTGGTTTTTTTATTTTTTGTTTTTGGACAAGCTATTGTAAAACGGACAAATCTCCCTAATGTAAAACTTTCAACCCATAAACCAAAATACAAGCTAAAAGTGTCTCCCTGTCTTGAGGGGGAGTTGGGAAGAACCAATTCAGGTGTCTCAGGTTTCCAGGACTAGGATCTTTCCACTACTAGGGTAGGGAACACGGATGTTTCTTACCAGTGCCTCATTCGAGACAGAACATAACAAAGTGAGTCAGAGAAAGTCTTGTGCAAAGAGGCGTTGCAATCTGGATAAAGACAGCAATCTGGATAAAGACAGAACTAAACTTCCCAAAATCCCAGCTGCACAGGAGGCTGAGGCAGAATTGCTTGAACCTGGGAGGCTGAGGTTACAGTCAGCCAAGATCAAGCCACTGCACTCCAGCCTGGGCAACAGAGGGAGACTCCATCTCAAAACACAAAACAAAACAAAACAAAACAAAACTGAGGCTTCCTAGATGAGGTCAAGAAAAAAGTGTCTGTACAGTAGTTCCCCTTTATCTGAGATTTTGCTTTCCATGGTTTCAGTTACCATGGTCAGCTGTGGTCTGAAAATAGATGAGTACAGTACCATATTTTGAGAGGAAGAGAGACCATATTCACATAACTTTTATTAGAGTATGTTGTTATAACTGTTCTATTATTTATTAGTTGTTGGCATAAATTACATTTTATCAGGCCAGGTGCAGTGGTTCATACTTGTAGTCCCAGCACTTTGGGAGGCCGAGGGAGGTGGGTTGGCTTGAGCCTAGGAGTTTGAGAGCAGCCTAGGCAACATAGCAAAGCACCCTCTACAAAAAATACAAAAATTAGCTGAGCATGGTGGTATTTACCTGTAGTCCCAGATCCACAGGAGGTTGAGTCAGGAGAATTGCTTGAGCCCAGGAGGTCGAGGTTGCAGTGAGCTGTGATTGAGCCACGGCACTCCAGCCTGGGTGACAGAGCCAGACTCTGTCTCAAAATAATAATAATAATAATAATAGATAGACAACCAAATAAAAGTAAACGTGGGATTCCAGAAGTCTTAACACCATACTTGAAAAATTGGAATAACTAAAATACATAATAAAAGTAGCCAAAGTGCAGCGGGCGCGGTGGCTCACGTCTGTAACTCAGGCAATTTGGGGGGCTGAGGCAGGAGTTCAAGACTAGCCTGGCCAACATGTCAAAACCTCCGTCTCTACTAAAAATACAAAAATTAGCCGGGTATGGTGGTGTGCACCTGTAGTCCCAGCTACTCGGAAGGCTCAGGCTGCCACAAGCCAACATCATGCCACTTCACTCCTGCCTGGGTGACAGAGCAAGACCCTGTCTCAAAAACAAACGAAAGTAGTCAAAGTGAGTGAGAGAGAGAGATAGACACACCAAGACAGACACTGACTGACTCCAGGAAAAACAAGGAGCTTTACTAGAAATGAAATGTTTTCACCCTACACTTCTTGGCCTTTTGAATAATACTTACAATCATAAGAAGTCTCTGTTGATTTCCAATTTAAAAAATCCATTTAAACACATAATTACATTTACAGGAAAAAATGTAACTGTGCCAGCCTCGACACTGCAAAAAGTATAAATGTTCAAGTAGGAAGTGAATAGTGAAAAAGAGTAAAATGCTAAGGGACAATATCTTTATCAAGTCGAGATACTTTAATTAATGGAACAAGGAATAAAGATTTAACTCACAGAGGAAACAGCAGAATAAAAATAAGATAAAGACGAATAGTGTGGTTGAGACAAAATAAGCAAGCTAAATTTGTACCAAAGATGGTGGAAATCAGTAGATGCTAATGTAAGTCAATAACAAAAGGATGTTATTTAAATATACTGAGGTAAAGACAAAACTAACAGTTAAAAGTACAGGCCGGGCGCGGTGGCTCACGCCTGTAATCCCAACACTTAGGGAGGCCGAGGCAGGTGGATAACAAGGTCAAGAGATCAAGACCATCCAGGCCAACACAATGAAACCATGTCACTAATAAAAATACAAAATATTAGCTGGGTGTGGTAGCATGCGCCGGTAGTCCCTGCTACTCGGGAGGCTAAGGCAGGAGAATCGCTTGATTCTGGGAGGCAAAGGTTGCAGTGAGCCGAGATCACGCCACTGCACTCCAGCCTGGCAACAGAGCGAGATTCCATCTCAAAAAAAAAAAATGTAGTGGGCCCTCCATATCCATCCATGGGTTCTACATCCTGGATCCAACCAATCACGACTGAAAATATTTGAAAAGAAAAATCGCACTTAGCCTGATAATGACATGTACAGACACTGTCATTATTCCCCAAATAATACAGTGTAACAACTATTTTCACTGTATTTAAAAAAAAAATTTTTTTTTCAGATGAAGTCTCGCTCTTTCCTCCCAAGCTGGAGTGCAATGGTGCAATCTTGGCTCACTGCAACCTCCGCCTCCGGGTTCAAGCGGTTCTCCTGCCTCAGCCTCCCAAGTAGCTGGGATTACAGGTGCCTGCCACCACGCTTGGCTAATTTTTGTATTGTTAGTAGAGATGGGGTTTCACCATGTTGGCCAGGCTGGTCTTGAACTCCTGACCTCAGGCGACCCGCCTGCCTCAGATTCCCAAAGTGCTGGGATTACAGGCGTAAGCCACCACACCTATGTATTGTATTATTTATTTATTTATTTTTGAGATGGAGTCTCACTCTGTCGCTCAGGCTGGAGTGCAGTGGCGCGATCTCAGCTCACTGCAACCTCCACCTCCCAGGTTCAAGTGATTCCCCTGACTTAGCCTCCCAAGTAGCTAGGACTACAGGTGCGGGCCACCACACCCAGCTAATTTTTTTTTTTTTTGTATTTTTAGTAGAGACGGGTTTCACCATCTTGGCCAGGCTGGTCTTGAACTCCTGACCTTGTGATCCACCCTCTTCGGCCTCCCAAAGTGCTAGGATTACAGGCGTGAGCCACTGCACCCAGCCTACATTCTATTATTTTTTCAAAAAGTATTATAGGGCTGGGTGTGGTGGCTCATGCCTGTAATCCCATCACTTTGTGAGGCCGAGGCCAGCAGATCACTTAAGCCCAGGAGTTTAAGACCAGTGTGGGGACCATGGTGAAATCTCATCTTTACTAAAAATACAAAATATTAGGCAGGCATGGTGGTATGTTCCTGTAATCTCAGCTTCTTGGGATGTGGATCATCTGAGCCAGGGAAATCAAGGCTGCAGTGAACTGTGAATAGGCCACTGCACTCTAGCCTGGGCCTGGACAGTGGGAGTTGAGACCCTGTCTCAAAAAAAAAAAAAAAAAAATCTAGATAATCTAGAGATGATTTAAAGTATATGAGAGGATGTGCATAGGTAATATGCACATACTACATCATTTTCCTATCAGGGACTTGAGAATCTGCAGATTTTAGTATCCAAGGGAAGTCCTGGATCCAGTCTTCAGATAACAAGGGACAAATGTAGTTCCACAATTTCTTTTGTTTAATCCACATTAGATTTTTATTTATTTACTTATTTGTTTTGAGACAGAGTCTCACTCTGTCACCCAGGCTAGAGGGTAATGGTGCAATCTCAGCTCAAAGCAATTCTCCCACCTCAGCCTCCCCAGTAGCTAGGACAACAGGCACACGCCACCACGCCCGGCTAATTTTTATATGTTTTTGTAAAGACAGGGTTTCACCATGGTCAGGCTGGTCTCAGACTCCTGATCTCAAGTCATCTGCCCATCTTAGCCTCCCAAAATGCTATGATTATAGGAATGAGCCACCTCGCCTGGCCTCAGATTTTTAAAAGTAACATGCAATACTTTAAAGAAAATGTACTTTTTAGAAAAGGAACAGTATGAACTTTGTACAAATTTCCAGGTAACAGGCAAAAGATTATATACTTTTGGTAATTATGAATTTCTGGAGTTAAATATTTTGCCTTTTTGTCTCCCCACTATTTACTGAGAAACTGAGAACTAAAGTATGCTTTGCCAACACTCTGAGAGCTATCATAGCTTTCTTTGAGGATGGAATCACAGAGATGAACCTACTCAATGTAACAAACACTTACTGCCCACTAGGTGCCAAGCACTATGAATCAGAGGTAGAATAACCTCTTCCAAACCCCACAGTAATAAACTTAGTCACCTATTTTAACTATATCCAAGATAGGTCCCTCCCCATTCAAAAATGTTGATTGTTCTGAAACTTTGCTTTTGTGATCTCAGTCCCCTTCGGATACCACATTTCCCAAAAGCCCATCTGGGAACTAAAATATCGATGCTGAACACTAATTCCTTTATTTACACCTACAACCTGCAGCTTGATCACAGTAGCGTATTACTGGTTCAACTGCACCAGTCTATTCAGTGGCTTATTCCCCAATGTCATACTCCATCATGCTTATGTATCATCTACCTCTTGTCCATCATCATACCTTCCTCTCTGGGATTAACTGGCTTTCCTCCTGTTGATATACATTTCCACAAACATCAGCTTTCATCAAAGAAATCCCACACTGGTGATCTACAAGAAAAACTGTCCTGCAGGTGTGGTTAGCCCATAGCGTTTAGTTCTAATTCTCTTTAACTATGAGATCTAACTTCTCTAGAAAAGAACTGAAAGCCGGCAACTGTGGCCAAGCAATGCACACAGCATAAGCCTCATTTGTAAGGGTCATCAGTTCCCCACTCCCAATTGGCTTGTTTTACTCGTTTCTATTACCTATCTGGTTCTAGTAGGTGTTTCAGTTTGCAATCATTGGTCTAGCCTACCTGTATTCCAAATTAAAGCTATTCTTTCACCATAAATAAAATGAAAACCTTTTATTCTGGCAGACAAGCCACAGGAAGAGTTCCTTTTCAAAAATCCTTCTAATCTTCAACAAACACAGATTTCACTGTTTCGTCACAACAGCTCTGTCCAAGAGACCTTTGCTACTGTCAGGGGTTATTCTTTAGCCAATCACTAAATGCCTGTTCTAAAGATCCTGCTCAAAAGGACAGCATGATAGGTTTAAATTGCACAATATTCAAATAAAGGAACGTCTCTCTAAACCTCTAGTCTGTTTTAATGAAACAAATTAACCTATTACCTGCAACTCAGTTTAACCCAGTTATTATTAAGGGCCTTAATATATTACTTAACATTATAATTTTTTTTTTGAGATGGGAATTTGGGAGTTTCGCTCTTGCTGCCCAGGCTGGAGTGCAACGGCTCGATCTCAGCTCACTGCAACCTCTGACTCCCAGGTTCAAGCGATTCTCCCACCTCAGCCTCCCGAGTAGCTAGGATTACAGGCGCCCGCCATCACACCTGACTAACTTTTGTATTTTTAATAGAGATGGCGTTTCACCATGTTGGCCAGGCTGGTCTCCAACTCCTGACCTCATGATCCACCTGCCTCGGCCTCCAAAAGTGCTGGGATTACAGGGGTGAGCCACCACACCAGGCCTTAAGTGCCTCTTGTTAAGTGTCGTGCACTGTGCTAGGTTTTAGGAATGCAATGAACAAGACACAGTCCTGCCTTCGAGGTTGCAGTCCAACATAAACATGCAACATTGACGGTAAGTACATAACGCAGTGAAAGCACATATGAAAGTCATCAGAGAGGCTCAAGGATTTGTAAGAGGGAATTAACTCTAAACCAGAATTTGGCAGATGTGAGGAAGTGAAAATTACCCAAGTCAAAGTACTAAGGGGTAGAAGAGGTGTTGAGACCTTAAGCCAAGTAGCAAGGGAGAATGGCAACAAATTATGTTGCAAAGATAAGCAGGAGCCAGATTGTGAAAGGTCTTTGAGCCAGGAGTTTTTAGAGGTAAAAACCTGAGCCTCATTCTCGACTCCTATGTCTTATGTCACTTCTAATCCAAATTGTATCCTAGGAAAAAGGAGTCATTAAAAGAATGAAAAGCAGGATAAGAAGCTGAAGAAACACAAAAGGGGACAGAGATCACTAAGATGCTGAAGTTGATGGGATTCCAGAGCATAGTAAAAGAGGAGAGCTGTAAATGGATACCTAGTCCAATGTTATAAAAAGATAAATACAGATTTTACAGATATGGTAGGTATCTACAAGTTCAGGGCCTTCGCTTTTACCATCTTTGTGAATAAGAAAAACCATCAAATATGTTTATCAAATCAAGGGATGAATTGGAAAAGCAGAGATGTGGAATGGCCAATGGGTAAGTGAAAAGGGTGCTTCACAGCATCATGAGCCTAGCAAATATTGAAATATATGATTATACACTGCATACTTCCATTAGTACATGGTTATAATATATCCACAATGTATGACTATACACTGGCAGACACTAATTTGCAGGACTGTGATCGACTTTAGTACAGCACTATCACTATCCTTCAGAAAAATAATTCATTCACTCAAAACATTCACTGAACACCTACTAGATGATTCTAAAATTTCAATGAAGGAGAACTTTCAGTAATCCATAAAGCAGTGAGGTGGGGTCATGAAGGCAAATAGGGTATGTTTATGTATTTATATTTATAAATAATCATCCATTGTGAGGCCACGCAGGGCAGATCACCTGAGGTCAAAGAGTTCAAGAACAGCCTCGCTAACATGGTGAAACCCCGTCTCTACTAAAAGTACAAAACAGCTGAGTGTGATGGCAGATGCCTGTAATCCCAGCCACTCCAGAGGCTGAGGCGGTAGAATCACTTGAACCTGAGAGATGGAGGCTGTAGTGAGCTGAGATTGCACCACTGCACTCCTGCCTAATGGACAGCCCAAGACTCTATCTCAAAAATAGTAATTGCCCAATTTGTCTTAGGTAATGAGCTTACTGGTTCTAACTCCATGAACAAATAATCCAGAATGAGCAACACACTCAATTCACACAACTGTTAGAAACTATACCCTCTGTGGAGAACCAGCTTTCAGGAAAGTTCCATGAAGAATTCAGAGGGGTGTTCTGTTACTACAAAATACAAGTTATGTGGTGACTACAAAGGTTTTTGAACAGAATAGCAATGTCCTACAAACGCGAGAAACAGGAGTTTGGAAAGTGACCAAGAAAAATAATGGCCTCAGGTCTACAAGGCTTCCAAACATTTTAAGCTGGCCTTAGTGAACCTAACAGACAGTTCTAGTTTCAATTCACCAAGTCAATAGCTGTCAGGCCCAATTACTGTTTCTAAATTTTATTATTCTGTCACCCAGATGGCAGTGATACAGAAATATCCTGGTAGTGTCAGGAAGTAGTGGCAGCCTCTGGTGATACACTCTAGGTGCTTCTGAAGAGACATAAGGTCCAAAACCACAGCCACTGCTCTAGTCAATGTCATTTTTATGCCAAGAATCCCAACACCCCAACTTTTAGAGGAAATGTGTATCCCTTATTTGGCATTCAAGGACCTTTACACTTCAGACTCAAATGACTTTATCTCATTTACAACATTCCTTCACATAGGTTTTTTTTTCTCAATTTGTCCAAATCCTAACAATCCAAGACCTACTTCGCCACCATTCCTGAGATCACACAGATAAAATATGCTTTCTCCAAATTTTGAGGGCATTTTCACTTTCTTGTTACCAATTTATCCTTCTTAGACTCTTGAAGAGACTTATTTTTGCCTCTCAATGTCATATTAGATCTCCAACAAACATTTCCTAAATAAGTCTTACAGATTAGGTGGGGACTAAATGATGTCAAAAAAAAAAAAAAAAAAAAAAATCCAAACCCACTATATTTCTAATCTTTGAGTTGGGGGTCTCACTGTTGCCCAGGCTGGATGGAGTGCAGTGGCACCATCATAGTTCACTGTAGCTTTGAACTCCGGGCCTGAAGCAATCCTCCCACCTCAGCCTCAGTTGCTGGGTTTGCAGGCATGAGCCACTGCACCCAGCATCAATCTTTTTTTTGCTTTTTGCCTTTTCCTGTGTTTCTCACATTCAAGAGGGTTAGCATCTTCTAACTTCTCCAATGATCGTCCAGTCACAGTATGTCACTACATCAGTTACTCTTGAGATGTCTGGGGCGGGCCAGGTTCTTCTTGCCTTCTAACTGATCCTCACACTGCCCACCATGCCCCACTGCCAAACAACTTAGGATAACCTGTTAATCAGAAACCACATATTACTCACCAGCTCCAAGTTCTTCAGGCTTCATTAGAATGACATTCAAACCATGGTCCACTGTGTGACTTGCCCTATCTCTCTACAATCTTCACTCACCTTAAATAAACACACACTGATCCCATACACCATTCAGGCCTCATTTTTTGTTCAAGATGTTATGCTTTCTGCACATCTACTGCCTGAAATACTGTAACCCAATGAGACTTTGTGCCAAGGCTGGCTTCTTAAATCCATAGTTTCAAAGTCTTTATTCAGATGTACTTCCTCTTTACTATGTGCAAAGGATAATACCCAGGCACACTGTGGGCATTCATATGTATTTGCTAAATAAAACTTTTTGGTTTTCAATAACTGCCTGCTCCCACCATTTCCCACGGTCTGACAAGGTTAGCCCAAACGTTTAGTGTGTTAGTTCTTTCAAGTAAACATACAGAAAATACCGAGCACTTACAAAGTGCCAGGCCAAATTCTTCTCATATATTAACTTGTTTCTCACAAACCTAGGAAACTTATGACTACCACTGGAGCAGTAACTTGTTCCAAGCCATATAACTAATAAATGATAGAAAAGCAAGGATTTGGTTGCAAGCTCTAGTCTTATTATGCTTACTCTAAACCAGTTTCTTCTGGCTCATCTACCCCTCCAACCTCAACACTATAGCACATAAAAAAACTATATCACATACAAAATGTCCACACTAAGCGTGTTCTTTTACCCCTTACTTTTCCCCCTATACATTCTGTATTTAATAAAAATAATTCTTCCTTATAGTTCCCAGGATACAAAGAAAACTTCTCAGGACAACTGATCCATATCATTATTCCTTCTCAATATAAACTGTTCTGGATAAAAATTTTAAAAATGGGCTCAGACGAGTATCATAAATAATAAATTAAAGATTTTATTCATCTTTATAGATAACAAGCACTCAAAGGTTTGTTAATGAGTGAAGGAGATAACCAACCATCTCCTCCAAAGAGGCTCTTAATAACACAGAAGCAAAAATCTATCCACTTTTAGATGAAAACAAACTAAAAAATAAGACTTCAGATATGGAAATAAAGCAACACTTTTCAAATGGTAGACCTGGCTTACTTAAAGTAAGTAAACAGCCCCAGACCATCTGAAAAAGAAAAACATTTCAATGCCCCCTGTGAGTTCTAACATAATTACATGGCTACCACTAATAGACAAAAATTATACAGATATACATGTAAATGTAGTCTTCCATTTCACTTTTCATTTGCACAAGCTTCCAGCTATTTAACCAGATCACAAATCAAAGTGACACAAAGCACCAGTATTATTCATGTAAAAACTTTAGTAAGCTCATTTACTTACATTAAAAATTATGCGGGCCGGGTGCAGTGGCTCACACCTGTAATCCCAGCATTTGGGAGGACAAGATGGGCAGATGACAAGGTCAGGAGTTCGAGACCAGCCTGGCCAAAATGGTGAAACTCCGTCTCTACTAAAAATATAAAAATTAGCTGGGCTTGGTGGTGGGTGCCTGTAATCCCAGCTACTCAAGAGGCTGAGGCAGGAGAATCGTTTGAACCCAGGAGGCAGAGGTTACAGTGAGCCAAGATTGTGCCACTGCAGTCCAGCCTGGGTGATGGCGAGACTCTGTCTCAAAGAAAAAAAAAAAAAAAATTTTTTAAAATGCTATCAGTCATTATTTTTCTTTAGCTAGACCATTTAATGATATACATAGAATAACATTTATCATGCTTTGTTCAGGACCTCCTTACAATCATATCCCTCATCTGACTTATTCTTCACATAATCCCTTGTCAGTACAAGTGAAGCCTAGAGATTGACCTGAGAGGTCTCTTTACTAACCTTTGGGATCTTGTACCACTTCATAAAATAATGCTTACTCTAAACCACTATAGACTATTTTGGAAATAAATGGGCCTTTTCCTCATAAATAATCAATCTTTCCTGGTGTAGCAATTAAACACTTTAACCTTCATTTATTATCACTTTATTATTAATACAACATCCCAGGGAGTACACTCCCAAATTTCATCATCCCTTCTCTCTTAATTTAAAAACTGCTTCCATGCAAATCAAGCATTGGCTTAAAATCATTTTATTATTATTAACTGATTCCTCTAATATTCCAGAAAAAGCACAAGATTTTTTCCATTTTTGATAACTGCCTATTATCAGTTTTAACTGGAGCTGAAAAACAGAAGACTTAAGTAAACTGAAAGCCATCATCAAGTTTTAAAAAGGGACATTGAAATAATTCTTCTTGAAGATATTTTCTTTAACAGCCACTTATTTCTACCCTGCAAAAAGCTTGAAATATAAAATTAGTATTTAAAGCATCATACCAAAAAAAAAAAAAAAAAAAACAAAACAAAACACAACCCAAAGGAGTAGGGTATGTTCCAATTTAATCTTTATACACACAAGTTTGTAATATACATTAAGTCGCAAAAATAACTCTTGCTCACTTTTAAACATTATCTTAACACTATGGAAATTTGGCTACTTACTCTCATCGCTATTACATGCACTTAAAGTTACATACTTACCAAATTTTCACTGTCTGTTTATTCCTGCTAGGAAAGGACACAGTTCCTTAGAAATTTACTTCATTTTAAATCTTAAAAGACACAACAAATCGAGGGTCCATACGTTGTTTAATGCTTATCTAGAAGAATGCATTGCCACATCACATACTCAGATATCAATGTTTCAGATTTTAGAAAACTATCATTGTTCATACTAAAAAGCATTTAGAGTTGAGTTTATTATTGGTTTACAAAGATCACAGCAAGAAACAGAATGTAAAAACACTCTTAGCACATGCTGGTTTTATCTAAGATGTAGCTAAAACCTAGAGGGAAAAAAATAACCCATGTGTTACATATACCAAGGCTAAATAAACCAGGGCATAAAGTAGTTAGAAACAGAACCTAATTTTCACTGGTATATGTGGTCTCAGAAATCAGTATTTCTAACTCCAGTTTTTCATGCAAGGTTACAATGGCTTAAATACTTTTGAAATTTTTAAGCCTCTCAAAGAAACCCCGTAAGTAACCGGTCTGCGAGAAGAATTTCGGTAAACCCTTCTTCCACCCGAACTCCAGCTAACTGCTGATGATTCACTGCAACAACAACTTCAACAAGAACAGAATGAAGTTCTGGTATTTTAATTTTACACCAATGCAATGTCTCCAAAGCACTGAGAAAAATCCTTTGGCTGCCAACTAAAAAGAAAATGTTTAAGAACTTTCTTAAATACTAGTTTTAAATAAAAACATTTATTCCTTCTCACCAAAATGAAGTAATTTATGTGTTACAAGTTTTTGTATTTAGAGTCTGTTATGTGAAGATCAGAAAAAAGTGAACTAGGATTAACAGGGAAATGCCAGGCAGTAAAATAATCATTTTCTAATATTCTTGATTCAAGCAATATCCAAAGAGATGCAGAAATTCAGATTGCTCATCTCTTTAATCAAAGTGTCCTGTTTCAGTTAATTCTAGTAGGTAAACTTATGATACATAAAAGTATAAAACAGTACTCACCAGAAAAGCAGCTTTAAAGAGATGGTTTTAAGGAAAACCATTTCCACTGTATCTACGCCATTTCATATACAGATTAAACTGTGAAAGGCAATGAAACTTAAACCCTTGTGCAATTTTACATTAAAAAACAAGTGGATATCTTGTAAGATATATTTTATTATCAGTTGATAAATCCATGTTTAAAAAATTTTAACAATATGCACAATTTCCATATAAAGATTATCTGTTTTCACAATGGCTAATCACCATCTAGCTGAAGAGGAGTGCAAGATGAACTAGTTTTATGGCTAGATTGTCTCAAATCAGACATCACACAAGGTGAAAAGGAAGAAGCTATACATCCTACTATCAGATTAGGATGGTTCAAGCTTACAAAACTTAGAAATTAACTTGTATGCTTTATACCTCCCTCCTCAGTGCTTTACGTTTGTGTCAACCTAAAAGCACAACATTTAAAGATTCAAGGAAATTTTTCAAGGATGGTTCAAACAATGAACTTGGGTGGAATGAAAAACTAAAAATGTTGAAAATATCTTCCACAACCCATTGTGTTCCCAATGCCCCTCAAAAGTGTTACATGAAGAATCTAGCTGCGTTTCTTGATGGGTAGTCAGCTTTCATTTGAATATTAAAAAGGTATCTTATTCTTAGTTCAAAGTAAAATGAACTAACACAGGTACACCAACAGGATACGTTATAATTTACAAAAAAAAGAACAAAAAAATGAGTACTTGTATTTACAAGTGTTGCTAAAAGTATTTAAGAACAAAGCATTATAAAAACATATTCTAGCTTATGATTGTACACCACTTATCATTTCTAGATGTGAGGAAACTTGCCTTTTTTCTTAGGTTGATTCATACTGTAAAAAGTTAAAAGGTGAATGAGAGAACTCCATGGAATAGCTTAAGTAAAAGACCCGGGACCCAAAGCCCTGGACTCCATACCATCCATCAACAAGGGCATAGCCAACTTTAACTCACTGTCTTTTCCTTTTACGGACAATGTGTCTACTTAGGTTGAACCACAAGGAGCCAACAAAGGAGTAGTATTACACCTTTATTACAACTGGGGTTAGCAAACCTAGATCTACTTTGGCCCAAGTATTGAGTGTTGTAAGTGTCCAATGGATCTATTATTAGTTATACTCACATTTAAGTAACTGCACAGCTTTCTTCCTTGTGTGAGTTATATGGATATGTTTGAAAAAAATAGGAACATCAGGTACTTACAGATTAAACTAACCTGTACTGGCAGGGCTGTGGGATTTTTCTTCTCTACCAGTAAGTAGCAAATGCTGAAATTCTGCTGCTAGTTAACAAAAACACAAATTGTATTAAACTGAGGAGTTCAATCCATAGTTTAAAAAGTCAATGTGCATTAAATTTCCTCAGAGCCTGATATACATTTAAAACTTTTCCCTATTTTTTTTTATACAAGTTACTTTACATTGGCTATTTAGAATGAGCTAATGACACTGAAAATCTCTTGGACACATCTCATTCTCATAAACTATGTTTTCTAGTATGTGAATTGTGATGGAAATTTTGATTACTCCAAAAAGGGGATGAGCATGTATCTTAAACATGTAGTTTCTAAATTTAAATGAATATGTAGACTCATCCCCAAAGACAAGCAATTTTTAAAAGCTTGTAATTCAACTTTCACAAAAATTTTGTCACATCAGAGACTATCAATTTTTAAAACATGTAACTGAGAAGCAAATTCTATTGTTTCTCTTTGAAGTACCTAATAAGCTAACAGGTAAAAGGGGGCTTTGCTCAATAACTAGATGTTCCATATCTTTTCTAACTCAGACTTACAGTAACTGTAATTACTCTTCCCTTGCTCCACTTGGGTAGTTAAGCAGCCTCATTTTATTGGTAAAGACTGGGAGATGATGGTGCAAATCTTTTTTTTTTTTTTTTTGACCTCTGTGATTGCTGAACTATTTATGAATAAAATTTTAATAAGAAACTACATTAAAATAAATGATATGTTGAGACCTCAGTAACAAATGCAAACCATGAGCAAGAATGCTGTTACTTTTCAATACATTTAAGGTTCTTAAGTCAAACAACACCTCCCAAATCATCACTATTGACCTATGTGTAGTAAACTGAGATATCATTCTTCATTTTTATCCAAGTTGTCCATCAATGAACTTCACTGTCAGTTCCTCAGACTTAACCAGTGGTGAAGGAATACAGATTCAACCATAATGGTAAAATGCAAACCAACCAACCCAGACACTAAGAATGTCAGAGGGCTTAGAAAATGCCAATGAAGTACTTCACCTTTTTATAAACAGCACACATTACTGAAGCTGTGCCATATTACTACCTTATAGAATAGGTGGGGTCCAAGTAATCAACCATTAAGACACAGTTTACTCACACGTACCTCCTCTAAGGTTATTTTGATCAAAATTAAAACATACACATAAACATTCTCATAACCAATTGTATGCCTCCTAAAGAACCTAACCATCAAAGTTTCCATCTAATGAGACAGTCTGGATTTATAAGTGTTCAATTTGCTTCAAATAGGAATAGTTCAAATTAGCTTCAGTGAAGACCTATCTCCTTCAGACTACAAATTTCTGCCTTAATATTACTACATTCTGCTTAGTAAAATAAAGACATTTTCTCCTGAGAATACATGAGACTAATTAAAAAGATTTTTAAAGAGAGAGGATTCAGATTTTTCAAACTAATTTAGGTCCAAACTATTATTTTCCAGAGTTAGGAAGAAAATGAAAAGCTCTTCCTTTTGAGACTAAAATATCCAAAAACGTATAGAGCCAAAAGCAAGAAAAAAATTTTTACTTGTTTAAAGCAATTATTTTCTGAGCCTTACTGAAGAAATGTTTTTTCAAATGTTCCTTTAAAAGTTAATCTATTTTCTAACAAAAAATGCCAGGTAAAAAAATAAAAAAGATACATGTTTTTGGGGATAAACATTTGGAAAAACTGGATATATTTAAAGTTACTGGGAAGCTCAAACTGAAGTTCTACTTTCTCCATTTCCTACATATTGGTTTGAATTAGAACCATAATAGGGTGTCTAAGAACTTACAATATTAGTTTTGAAAATTCAGCACTAATCACAAAATTACGAATATCCATTGTGTACATGACCCTATATACAACATTAAGTGCTTCTTATTTTGTCAAGAAACATCACACAGAAAAGTCAGATGATTTCTTTGCTATAAAAACAAAAGGTTATTATTTAAATGATTCAATGACAGAAATTAAAATACGGAGAAAGGGTTAAAAAAAGGAGCAAATTTCACTGTCATATGAGATAGCAGAAGTAGGGGAATGTTTACTTATAAAATTGCGGGAATGTTTACTTATAAAACTCTGCCCTATATACAGTAGCCTTACAACTAAATCCCCTTTTTATAGGACTTTTCCATAAAAGTTACAATGAAGAGCAAACAAATTTCATTTTGGTATAACACAGAAAGATTACTCAACAGCAGGTCAATAACTACAGCCTTTTAAAAAAGACATACATGTTTGTATAAATTTCAGGGTATCTACTTCTAGGGTGTATGTCTACTTTCAACAGCTTACTCAAACAAAATTTTGGCTCAGTTAAAGCAGTGACTTCAATATTTTCTTTTGTTTGCCAAGTTTTACCAGTGGATGTTACAGACACCTAAAAATTACATAATTATCAAAATCTTATTTGTCTGAGTCACAGAACTACCAGAAAAACAAATAAAAACAAAGGAACTCTCTCTTAGTTATCTATATATATTACCTTCAACTAATTATGCCATTGCTAAATTCCTTCCACTCCCAGTACTCAAGCAGAAAAATCGAGCCTGTATTTCCAGCACATTTTTCCATTATCACCATCAGAATTAAGATAAGCAGCTTCTAAAGATTTCAACATATTGGGGGATGGTAGGTATGAGAGAAAACAGATCTCCAATTAAGGACTCTTACATGTTGATTACTGAAGTTATAAAATAGTCCAATGGAATATTTTGTAATGGAGGCAACAAAATTCTTTCTTTAAATACTAATATCCTTTTATCTCATTTAGTTACGGTGAAAAACGTTACTATTAAGCAAGTCAAAATCTGAAATTCATTTAATGCATATTTTTTCTTTAGGCTTCCAAGAATGAAAACCACATATAAACAATTCCAGGTTTGCTAAATGTTATACTGTTTGTTCACTGTTACTGCTCAGAGTAAACTGCTATCTGGATGGAATGGTGGCTCAAACACAAGAAACAAAAGTAATTCAGGTTTGCTTTTGGCCAATTCTGTAATTATCCCCTACAACACACACACACACACACACACACACACACACACACACACACACACAACCTTTTCTCACCCAATAAAAGCAAATTTTAGTTGGAAACTAATGTGGATACTTTTCACATGTGCATAAAACACAGTTCTGTAAGGCTGAAAATGAACCTCAAAATAATCACTCCAAAACCATAGTTTAACATACTTTACCACATCATCAGGTATCAAATTTCAGTTTGGATACCTGAAAATTAGTAATCTATCCATACTAAAAGGTCTATAACACCCAAATTCTTGTTATATCAACTGTATGGTCTATACCCCCAAATACACAAGCACACACATAGACATCACCTTCCCACCTTTACAGGGCTCTACATTAACATTTGCTCTAATGTGGTGAGGCTTGAAAATATTTTAAAAAATCAAGCATTTCCAGATGACCTTTTAGCCTTAACATTCAACGCTAAATTTGTGATTAAGAATGCAGATTTCGGATAGGCGCGGTGGCTCACGACTGTAATCCCATCACTTTGGGAGGCCGAGACGGGCACATCACCTGAGGTCAGGAGTTCGAGACCAGCCTGGCCAACATGGCGAAACCCCGTCTCTACTAAAAAATACAATAACATTAGCCAAGTGTGTCTGTGGGCGCCTGTAATCCCAGCTACTTGGGAGGCTGAGGCAAAGAATCACTTAAACGCAGGAGGCGGAGGTTGCAGTGGGCCAAGATCACTGCACTCCAGCTGTAGCATTTCCAATGATTAAACTTATCCTTGAGCTTAAATTTAATAGTTTACGGAGAAAATAAAACCAGTAAGATTTTCCTAGAAGTGAAAGAAGAAAATCTGAAACATTTCATGCCTCCAAATCAAAAACATCAAATTTCATCAATTTTCTAAAGTTCAATATGGTTAACACAAGCTTTACTGAAGCTGTTTATTATGTAACACAAAGCAAATTACATAAAATTGCATATGAAATACTTAATGTTTATTAACACCACAGTCAAACGTGAATATTAATATAGAGCCTTCTCTGCCAAAAGAGTATAAAAATCCTAAGTTTAATTAAATTTAGGGGCCTTCACCAAACTTGCTGCAAGTTTGGGGACATAAATATCCAACAGCCATAAAGCTGTGAAAGCCCCTATAAGGAATAAAATAAATCCCACTTGCCTCAGACTGAACAGGGCAACACTGAGACTCAGCCTCAGCCTGTCCTATGGCAGGGCTATAGGAAGAAGAAAATTTTAATTTTAGAAAAACAGTTCCCAATTAATTTAAAAGACATGCATTAATTTTTTTTTTAAAAAATCCCAATGATCAAGCAAGCAAAAGGAGCAGCTTTGTTTTTAACTACTGTTCACTACAATTCCATTCCGAGTCCGTACTTATTTTTGTTGGGGAATCCCCCTCCCCAATTAACTAAGTTTAATTAAGGTGAGTCTAAGTTGAAAATATATAACTTAGTGGAACAGAGTACGGCAGGAATATTTTATTCATACCTAATGGCAAATATGTGAGAGACTACTAAAATACGAAGTATTCAAATCAAATAATTCCAGCAGCCACTCAAAAGCTAATCCTCACCTGCTGTGGTCTTGTTACTACTACAGAGTATGAAAACTTATACAATAGAAACTAGTGCCAGACAAAATGTTCTCGTTTTTCTAAAAGGGGTGGATGTAAGGTAGAGCCAAAGCTGCCAGCCCTACTAACCTTACAACTTCCTTAATTATGGCAATCACAATGCCTGCCTGAATTACCAAGTCCCAAAAGTTGTCTTCTGTGAGGGCAGTTGGCATTCACTTTGACTCTACTTCATCTATTACTTAAGGAAGGTTGAGTAGAGTTAATTATATGAATGCAATTTGCTCTACTCATGATTCAACCACACTATGGACCCCAGAAGCATTTAGATAAAAGCTTTCTAGAAGCTTAATTATGCTTGGATGCATGCAAAAATTACAGTTCAAATATATTAAATGGGTAAACCACCTATGAGTCTATAGCTACAAACGCAAGAACTCATGAGCTTAAGTTTTATGTGCCAAAGCCTAACACTTCCGATTAATTTTTAATTAGAACTCTATCCCATATTTAAAAGTTCTATTTTTGCCCATCAGACCTATACAGAGAGCAAAAAACATTGCTATAAAGTATCAGCCTTCTTTGCATAAAATGCAAATAAAGCCTCACATAATTTCTGAAACAGGTCTACTAACCCTTTTGCAGTTTGTCCACAATCCTGTACATGAAATTCTTGGGAATTTGGGAGAGCATCCCCTACTTAATCATTCTAAATTTAATCACACCATTTTTATCTTAAAGATTTTCGACAGAATTTTTCTTCGGCAGTATATTAAGTGTGCTGCCAAATCAAAGAACTGTGTACTAACTTTGAAACCATTTAGGTAGGCAGAGGTTCAGAGGGAAAAGTGGTTTGGGACTCGGCAACTGGCAGAAGGAAGAAATATATTCTTGGCTAAACACGGACATTTTATTTTCAAGCTATGAAAAATTTTGTACTGCTGTAGTACCACAAAGCACAGGAGCTATAAAATCACTGAAGCCAAATAATCAGACATTTTATTTTTTGACAGAGTCTCGCTCTGTTGCCCAGGCTGAAGTAAACGCACTGCAGCTCACCACAGCCTCGACCTCCTGTGCTCAAGTGATCCTTTCCTCCCTCAGCCTTTCAACTACCCGGGATCACAGACGCACAGTAACACGCCTGGCTAATTTTTAAATGTTCTGTAGAGTTTTGCCATGCTGGTCAGGCTGTACTCTCAATCCTCCTACCTCAGCCTTCCAGAGGGCTGGGATTAGAGGCATGAGCCACAACTCCCAGCCAATATGAGGTAAAACAGCATCAGCTTTATAATATTTGCAATGTCTTGCCTAAATGTATGACTTTTACCTGTCACATAAACATGAACTCTTCTGGGATGGCTAAATCACTTTTCAATATATTTTCCTTTAAAGTTAAAGCCCTTTTTTTCTTACAACTTCAGAGTTCATGTCTGTTATCTATACCTTCACAGGAAAGTTACAAAGAAATGTTACCATTTTCTTAGAAATCTTAGCTTTATAATAAGAAAAACTCAACTTGAGTTCATTATATTAATATTTTGCATAGGTTATCTGATACCTAAATAGTCATAAAACTACCCTGCAAAAGTAAAGATCAGAAAAACAGATCCCAAAAAGGTCAACAAGAGCTAGTATCATAAGAGGTTCCAACACCAAATATTGAAAAGTAGTCATCTCTATAGAAAAGCTCTCTGTAAGAACACAACATTCAAAATTTCCAAGGATAAAAAGTTGCACAGTAAGGCTATCTAGGCTTAATAACAGAAGGTACTCGAATGAATAATGTAATCTTCCAGGATCAAAATAAAGTTAAAAACTGCCAATCCATCTGTTAACCACCCCGACAGAGACACATTCAGATTCTCAGCATTACACTTAGAATAATTTATACCAACCCATTAGCAGCACAAGAAGCTATTACTGCATGCACCTAAGCTTCTAGACGTTTGCACCTGAAAAGCTTCTGAGGTCCATGCAGTACTGAAGTCTCAAAAATAATCAAAAGAAAATGAATGGGTCTGGCACTAGGCTCTAAACATCTCAGCAGGAAGGAAAAAGTGTTAACATTTACATTTTAAGTATCTATGACATCTGATGTGTACTGAGACCAAAGAGGGTGGAAAGGTGATTATAAAGAGTTTCATATCCATTATGTAATGACTCATATAGCTGAGTTTTTCTGTTAACTGAAGGATTAACATACAACTCTACATATACTATTCAGTTTAAAACATGCAGCTAAGAAATAACCTACAACTCAAAGACAGAATCCAATGATATATCAAAACTGCATTGGTAACTATGTATTTTATTATGTGGACATCTACTGTGGCATGCATCTGTACAAACCTTTCAGGCAGTGGTCCACAGCTGGGTTATGAATAAAAAGGCATAAATTTTTCTCTCCTTTTATTACAATGAAGTTTAACAGTACAGAAAAGTCACATGACCTTGGTGGGTCAGATTTCTTAAACCCTGCAACATGAGGAACTCTAAATACATTAAATATTGTTACACATTCAGACTTCCAATGTACAAGTACTTGGAAACAGTTACAGCCCTCACCAAGCTAGGTTGGGGACATGAAGTCCAACAGCATCTGAAATGCTGTGAAGGCATAACTTTACAAATAGCAATGTAAGCTTACAGAACTTGCCTTTATTAAGGTGGTATGTTCATGTAATTCCAGCGCCTTCACAATTTAACGAACCAAATTTACTATACTTCACTTCTAAAAACCTAGATGAAACATGAAAAAGAAGCCATACAGTATAAATTGCAACTTCAGGAAAAGTTCCTGCTTTATTATTCCAAATAATTTTTCCCATGTAAAATAAATGTCCAATAGTTCCTGGTATGTGGGAAGATAATGTTTGTTAAAAGTCACAATGAAGCCTTATTGACGGAAGCTTGGCTATATAAACAGCACAAGTTGAGAAAAGGTTTAATCTCCAAACCTATTAGACTGGATGAAGTAAGATCAGTAACGGCCACCTTGCGACATTACAGGAGGTCTCATTCCCATCGGAGGTCGAGGAGGCCCACCCTGGTAAGGGGGCACCATTGGCGGTCCCTGCCCATATGGGGGCATAGCACCAGGAAGGTATCCTGGCATGCCTTGATGATGACCACCATACTGACCTAAAAAACAACAATTTCAAACACAAAAAATAGATTGTTATGCATTGTACTTTTAAATGCAATGTATTTAATATTAAATGCAAATGAATTTAATATTTTATGCATTAACTGAGAAAATCCACTAAATACAATAAACATAAAAAGAGGAATACCATGAGGTGGCATTGGGGGTCTCATTCCTTGTTGCTGTGGGATGCCTGGCTGTGGTGGCATCATACCTCCAATTGGTCCAACTGGTGGATTACCGATGGGGGCCTGTCCTGGCCGAGGAAGATTACGTTGATATTTAGGTAACTGTGCCCTTCTCTCTTCCTGGGAATAAAAATAAGCACAAGGTTCAATACCTGAATGCAGAGCTTCATCAAACATAAAGGAATGCATCTAAAATCTTGTAACGTTAAGAGTAATTTTCAAACATT